>JAVDBV010083466.1:0-13060 GCA_032619315.1 Piper longum | reverse complement strand
CCCCCCCCCCCCCCCCCCCCCCATTTGCAGCTATTTTTTAAACAGTTTAAAGAATGAAAAATTAGCAATTCAAGTGCAGAAAAGGTGACATTAGTTTTGCTTTTGCTTTACATTGCTAGGATTTATAATGGCAGAAATAAATTTGTGTGGCTTGTGCTCTCTAACTGTAATTAATATGCTTATGATTGGTGGGTGCGGGAAAAACATCGATAGACTCAAAAGGCTATGCAAAAGCATGCTTATACAAAGTGATAAAAACATGGCAAAACTAAAAGAACTAACTAAACACATGAAGGAATGTGGTAACAGAAAGTGAAGATGAAGAGAAGAGTGGGCTAACATGTGGAGTCCGACTTGTCAAGGTATGAAACTGAAATGGGCTGTTTTAATGGTTTGTTTAAACTGGAACAAAATGTTTCTAGGTTTTGTTATGTAGATCTGCTGAAAGAGAAAATTTTCAGACATTGGCAGCAGACCATCCAGCTGGATGCTCTTCGGGCAAATGTTGAATGGATCACATACTCTCCAACTCAAGCTGTAGTGTCAAAAGCAAAGGCCTATCAGCTCGCCCAGGGTGTTGGCTTCCTTCCATGCAAAATATGCCATGAAGCTTGGTAGGTTGACATACTAGAAGCTTATGCAGTATACAATTCAGAAATTGGTAATTGTCAGGGAATGAATGATTTGTTGCCCCCCCTAGTGGTCGTATTTGAAGAGGATCGCAATGCCTTCTGTTGCTTGTTGGGTTTCATGAGTGGAGCCAGGCACAACTTTGAGGTGGACGAAGTGGGCATCAAGAGACAACTCAATATGTTGTCCAAGATCATAAAAATAAAGGAAGAACTGTACAGCCATTTGGAAAAACTCCAAGCAGAAGATTGTTTCTTTGTTTATAGAATGGTGGTGGTTTTATTCAGAAGGGAGGTGATTTTTGAACAGACACTAAGCCTCAAGGAAGTAATGTGGGCGGATCAGGCTGAAATCCAAGCAGGAATAGGGAAATTCACATGGGTAAGAATCTTAAATTGCGCTCTGCCAACAGATGATTACTTTGATATGCAATAGAAGCTTCTGTTCTTTAGAAGAGGAAGCAGATTATTAAGTGCATGTAACAGCACAGGAAAGTACTTAAATGTATGGAAGCTTTTAGATGATGCTCATGACTTGGTGATAATGCGCCACGACAAAATAGATAGCACACAACTTTGAGCATCGTTCTTCTAATTTCCTGGTATTTGCTCACTCGTACTGGTGGTTTATTTCCAGCTTGAATATGTGCAGGCTTGCAATTGACAGTTCACTACTAACATGATTTGTTACTAGAAATATGTTACAAAATATTGTGAACATATCTAAGAAGTGCACTATAGTCCCCATTTTTCTCTTATTTCGAATTGTTATCTTATTGGGTGATCTTACAAGGCCTTTGTCTGATCTATGCCTTGAATTTTATTCTATTTGTAAGCAATGAGTGCACTTCATTTGTGGCAAGTTAGCAACTTAAGAAGAGTCCTCTTGTTGATTTTCTTTTTGAAGTCCCCCATTTTGTGAATATTCCAATGTAAAGGCAGTACTGTTGTCATGTATTCTCACTCATCAAAACTCATTTATTTTGGATGAAGTTTTTGCCATTTTTTTTGGGCTTAATGTGCTATTAATTAGCACTTTAGATTTCCTGAAGTTTGGATAGGAAGAACTTTGCTAGAGTCATGGTGTTCTTAACTTATTTTGTGTATTGTTGTAATGACCATTTTAATTCAATTTTTTTCCCGAGATATTTGATGGAGAATAAAATGCGTTAAAATTTAAATTACAGTCTAATTTCAAATATTTTTGCAAAATTTATGACGGTTATATCCACAGCCAGCACATTATCTATGCAAAATGAGAGGCATGCTTTACCTGCAATGCTAAGTGAAATTGCTGGGTAAATAGCACTTAAAACTCCTTGACATATACCCTAAAATAGCTTTCATGCCTTTTACTTATGAAAAATTAGCACATTTACTCTCTTACCTCTCAGAAGCAGGACATAAGCTGCCTGCCCCTGCAATGTGTAAAGCAAAAGAGACCTATCAATTTTCAGTAGTTAATGTATAATCCTTGAAATTTTGATTATATTTGAATTTCGTAAAATATAATAATAACATTTCAAATGATCTCAAAGTTAGGATGTGAATATTTTTTCTAAATTTAACAATACAACAGCTAAAAAAGGTTATAATTCTCATATAAATATTGTGATGGTGTAAAAAAAACTTTCACTGAGCATTTTTATGGGAGGTGGAATAGTGCTATTTCCCTTTGCATTCAATGGTGTGTATGCAATTTACTCAAAATCATACACACTTGAGATTAAATTACTATAGATTAGCCTATTGAATAATCCTTTGCAAGAGTATGTAGGACAGCGCTGATGATGTAAATTTTATATCTCCTTATTTTGCGGGTTGCTTCGTGGTAATACTAGTTGAGACGTCGTGTCGTATATGCATGTAGCTTTAATTTTAGAGATAGACTGTTATTGAATAAGGAGATGTATTTATAATAATCAAATTTGTTATTTTTCAATTTTATTGTATTTTGACTAGCGATTGTTTTGCTTTTAATGATTTTAATCAGAGCTCAATTTTTTATGGCCATTTTCTTAATACAAGGTAAGATGTCTTGATATGCTCGGCTTGTACCACGGATAAATTTTAATTTTATGTGCAGACTCTTATTGAATAATTAGATATACTATAATAATTTAAAAAATATCTTAGATATAAATTCTAATTGACGCTAAATATAGATTCATAATTGAATGAGAAGATAAATTTAATAATTTAATTTTTTTTCATTGTATTTTTTAAGATAAGTCGATTGAATCTTATTAATAGGAAGTTAGAAATTAATGTTAGCGGGAGTTTGAACTCATAACTCTCTAAGGGAAGAGAGGTATTTTTATTATTTTTTATAAGAAGTTAAGAATTGATAGCTTTGTTCAAACCCGTGACCTTTGCGATGAGAGGTATTTTTATTTTTTAAAAAAAATTTATTATATTTTAATTGAATAAGTCTCCCACTTTTAATTACATGTCAGGATTAAGTTCTCCTTTTATTAATATATATATATATATATATATATATATATATAAACATACACAAAAATAATAGAGTGTGAGCTACGTTTAAATGTGAACTTTGTGGATTTACATTATGACCGCTAATTTTTTATCTAAAAATTTGGATTAAGGAGTTATTTGTGATAGTTTACGGGTAGTTCCATCAATGACTACCCAATGTGAAGCACTAAATAAAAAATTGACGGACATAATTAAAATTCATAAATAATAAAAAAATCACGCTCTATTATTTCCTACATATATAAAAGAGTGGATAATAGTTGATAATGCGTAACACTTTATTTGTTAGTGTACATTGTGCCATCGATGTGACCATGAAGGCAAAAAGTTTATGATACAATTAAATCCATGCTACCGACCTCAAATTATAGATCATGAGGTTATGTGTAGTTTAAGAGATGATGCAATTGATAAACTAACCAAAACTAATGGTAAGGAAGTTCCAGATCGAACTTCGAAGCTTCTTCTTTCTACCTAATCATCACATGCATGCATACATAAGAAAAGCCTATTCTCCACTTTGGTATATATATATTAATGATTTTATCACATGACCAACATTAACAGAAAGGGGCTGTAATCTTCACTACATTTAATATGGCAATGGCACTCCAAATTATTGACTGCACCATTCGCATTGTAACACAAACCAAACAGCTGGTCGACCAATAGACTTGATCAATACTGGAGTCTCTGGACGACAACAGTTCAATCAATGAGCTGATGGACAACCCAGAATTGCCAACAATGGTTCCCTATCATGTACCCACCTTCATGAATTAGGTGCATGAAAACTATGATCGATCAATTAGTCACTATCATGCAGGTCAAGTTTATTCGCCCAAGATACATACATGAACACCAACCTAATCTCACGAACGATTGAACTCGTACCACCTCAGCCCTTCCAAATACGCATGCATGCAACAGTGCAATATTGCAATACAAATCACGCGACGATCACAAAGGTTGCTCTCCATATGCGGCTTAAACAGCACCCATATCCTGTCTAAGAGGTGAATAATGCAAGATTCCAACACTTATCTTGGTTTGAAGTGTGGCCTTGAAAGCTCCAATTGGCAGATTTGACTCACATAATATGAAGCCAAACCAATCGTCCAAAGTTTGGTTAAGTGTGGAGGGGATCCAATGGTTTTTCTGGGGGAGGAGGTGCTCCTTCTCAGAGCTTTAGTCCAAATAGAAAGTGGTTGTTTTCGCAACGACCTCTCCATCCTTCCATTCTCTTTGATGTCTTCCTAAGCGTCAAAAGAGCCAGACTGGTATCTAACATTCACTGTAAACTTGTTCTCTGAATGTCACTTTTGCAAGTAGTATAGATATTTAGTGAATAAGGGGGCACAAAGTGCTCTGATATATATAGATGAAGAATATATGCACCCTCGTTACTAAGTAGATCAATTGAATGTGGGAGATAAATGTATGTCAAATTATCAATTCATATCCTAGACAGGAAGAGATGAAGGATGGAAAGAACAGTGTTTCTTGCCTGGATGAGTACCTAAAGTAATTGCTTAAGGTATAAAAGTACGCTAATGTTTGAGTCTAAGTTATGAATCTTATCATGTATTGGAGTTTAGTACAAGTCCAGAGTTTTTAAAAAAAAAACCATGATACGTATCACCAAGTTAAGAGTTTTTATAAATATATGACAAAAACCCAAAAAACTTCTTTAAAACATGCTAGCTACGCGCGATGGTATATACATTATCCCCCAGTTAATTGTTGCATTTGAAACTAATTAATGGTAATTAATTAATAACTTTTTTCAATGTAGAAGGATTAATGCTAAGTTGTTCCTTACCATATTCTCAATGTTAGAGTTATAACTTGTTCATTAATAAGAAAATTCGACTGTTTCTCCTTGATCAGTGGCTACTTAAGTGTATAAAATATTAATGAACTAAGAATCCATGCTTAACCTAGTCATACAGGAAGTGGCAATCAAAAATTCTGTAATATGGTTCAGAAGCCAATAAAAAGTTTTGATCAGAAGCGGCATAAAACGCCACTTGATTATCTGAGACAAAGTCTTTTTGGGTATATCCAATAAAATTATACCAAAGAGTTGTCATATCCGTGTGATGTGAATGAGAGAAGGCCAAGGGGCGATGGATATAAAATAATACAATTCAGTCGTATGTTCGCTCAAACACGCAATCATAGAGTGATATTTGGCCATTATATCAAGAAAAGTGTGATGTGATCAAGGAAATAATTAGGGCGTGCTGTCTACAGTAACTAGCCAGGAATACGCATGAACATAAAAATATATTAAAAAAGTCTCAATCTCCTCCTCTTGATGGAGATTTAGAACCAGCAACATGTATCAAATTCGAAAATCCTCAAAAAAAATTTAATATTTAATAAATTTTTTGTCAAAATCTCCTCGCACCAAAAGGGATAATTATTAGATTAGCTTAACAAATATTACAACAAAGCAGCCATCTAATTAATATAAATTATAACAATTAATAAAATTTAACTACTTGTTATGGATATAACCTTTAGAATTCATTAATAATGGTGATTTGAATTATAAGAAAGTTGTTTCAGCGGATTTGTTGTACTAATTGCTATAGCAAATTAATCTTTTTATGGAGAAATTTTTGTACCACTTCAAATATAAAATGACTAATTGAATCAAACCCATATGTGGTATTTGAGAACAACCATCAAGACACTATTAATTACCGTATATATTATGGTATGTGTACATGGTTAAATCGATGCTAGAAAGGATGAGGATGCATGGAAAGGGACCAAACGAGGAACAAGTTGCCTTCGCTGGTATGTGTTGGAGTATCTGCAGCAAGCATGTAGCAAAATACAAGCAATGTCTTTGTCCAACTCGGTAGTACTTCGCTTCATCATCTTCGTATCTATTTGGTCTGTTTCACTTTGGTATGCTTTTGTCCATGAGTTTGGTTGGTACTACTGTTCCATCTTTCCTTGGCAGCTCAAGCTTTTGAGCGACTTGTAGGTTTCTAATGTTAGGCCCTTTTGACCTTTAAAAAAGACTTACAAGAGGTTTTATGGGTCAACTTAAAGAATAAGGTTTTCCCATTAGCGTATATACAAGTCACCAATATCACCAACGACTGATATGAGATGAACCAACAATCTCCTATTTACACATCGGGTGACCCCGAAATTATCGATCTCTCCAATCTCTCATTTACACATCGGGCAACCCCGAAAACTACCTATTCACACATCGAACGAACCCGAAACTATTAATCCCAATAATTTCTCGGGCGACCCAAAACTATCATCGTCTAGCAATCTCTCATTGATTAGACAGAACTCACATATCATCACCTGACAAACTTTCACCGTAGCTCTAATACCACTGTTATGTCTAATGGGTCACCCAAAGGGACTTGCAATAAGTATCAGAGGTCTCTCTTAACCTAAAAGCTAACTCAATGAATAAAGTTTTCTCATTTGTCTATATACAAGTCACTAACATCATCTACGACCGATGCAAGATAAGCCCAACAACTCCCCTTCACACATCGGACAACCCCAAAACTATCATCGTCTTCATAAGACGGAACTCACATATCTTCACCTGGTAAACTCACATAACATTACCTAGCAAACTCTAAATCATTAACTGAAACCCATGAAACAAAATATTCACAATCGGCGTAGGCTAACACCAAATCCAACCTGGCTTTAATATCACGTTTAGGCCCTTTAGGCCCCCCAAAGGGAGTTAAAACAGGTGTCACGGGTCTCTTTTAATCCAAAAATTATCTCAAAGAATAATGTTTTCTTATTAGTCTATATACAAGTTACCAACATCATCCACGATCGATGTGGGATAAACCGAACATCCAACACATTATCAACACAGCTATGCCAGGAGATCATTCATCTCAGGCATAATTCCTGGATGAAGGAAAAACAATATAGATTAATGCTGATAAGATATATACCCACAATATATTTCATTTCATACATGTGCTTGAATGCTCAAATATCCAATGTTCATTTTTGAAGCTCAAAATTAATGATTTTATGATGAAATAGGTTCACAAAAGATTGTCTTTTTAATCTTCATATAGTGTAGTTCAAACTCGAACGCGATTTTGTTATCCATGGAGAGTGGAGTGTGCTCAAAGCTAACGTTCACTTTGAGCCGATTTAGAGTCACTTACATTATGTGTCAAAATAAATAGATAAATATCAAAATAGAATTATAAGCATAGATATTTTTCAATAGATAATAATGGCACCAATATTCATAGTGTGGCATACTCTGCGGCTATTTGCATGTGTTTTCATTGTCAAATTTAACACGGTGAGAAGAAGCAACTAAGGGTCTATTTGGCTATCCTAAATTACATAAAAGAAATGTAAAATTTAAAAGTTACAAACTTTCTTTTGGTTGGATATCTTTAAATTTAGGTAAAATAAATTTTAATTTTGGTCAAATTTATGTCAAAATTTTACAAAACAATATTTTATTATGAAAAATAAAAGAATTTAGGAAAAATTTTGAAAGGCGCATGTACGTGCACATGGAAAAGAATATTTCATTTTCATCTTATTTTTCTACTATTCAAACATATAAGGTAAGGAAAGTTTTAAAAAAATTTATGTCATTTCATCCTATTTAATTTTTATTTCGGTTAAATTTTCTTTTACATACACTATTTTAATGTTAACCAAACGTACCCAAGTATGAGTTTATTTTTTGGGGGGGGGGGGGGACCTGTGAGTTTGAATTGTGCCGAAGATTTACACCTGGAGAAAATAGTTTCCTGTTTATCCCAAGCATCGAACTATTTACCCCATGCATTAAAACATAAGGATAAATGAAAAAAAATATCATATGAATGGGAAATACAATGAGATGAAATGATATGAAAATTTTAAATTTTATCTTATATGTTTAGATAGTTAAAAATCAAATAAAAATAAAATATTCCTTCCCATTTGCATGTGCACGTGCCTCCTAAGATTTCCTCCAATTTCTTTTATTTTTCATAAGAAAATATTACTTTGTAATACTTCTTATATAAATTTAATTTGACTGAAATTTAAATTTCTTTTGACTAAATTTCAAGATATTTAAACACAATAAAATTTGTGATCTCTAAATTTTATATTTCTTTCATATAATTTGAGGACAACCAAATAGCTAATTATTTTGGGGTACTAAAGGAAATAGTAAATATTATCCCTTTCTACAAATTACTTGAAACAAGTGATTAAATATTAGACTTATTAAGGACAATTAATTAAACTTGTCATTAGTCGAAATAACAATTGTACTCTTCTTATGATATATACGACGGTTTAATTATTTCTTTTTTTATTTTCTTTGAGAAAAGCTAAAGATGTCATGGTAACGTAACCAAGGTAAAAAAAAAAATAAACGTCTTTTTCCAGCCGACAATGGTTTGTTAGTGATCCATGTGTTGTATAAGTTGCCTTTTTTGTGATTAAAGTCAGAACTTATGTGTTTTCTACTTTATATATGTAGAAACATTTGGACCCATGCTTATGAATATTGAATGATTTCTTGATGAGCACATCCTAACTTTATAATAAATTCAAAACAACAATGAAAAGTCGACGTGTAATATAACATGCGCTTTTCAATTCCCACATTTATATATGTAGAAAAAATGTATAAGAATTGTGTTCTTTAGCTAGGGTTCTCTCACATGAGGGAAAGTTGAAAAAAGCAGCAAATTACATGCAAGTGGGAATGAGTTTGATATAATTTTAGATGATGGCCACAATTTTGTGGTTTAGAATTTTGTTGGGTCGTCTTTGCTGATTGAGAAGGCTGTGATATGCTGTCCATGTGAATATGTACATATCTGATGCCTATGGATCATCTTTCTCATCATACAGAAGTACACTTTTCCTTAAAGAAAACTGATAATGCAATATCCCTTTCTTCCTTTGTTAATTTGTGGCTCACTCTTGCAAATTATCAATAGCATAGAAGCTAAAATTTTCTCCCAAAGAAACTTAATAGGTGCTATAGGCCTATCTTTATAAGACTTTCTCATTAACCTATGTATAACTCACCAACATCATCTATGACCTATCTTAATAACATAGAAGTTAGAAGTTAAGAATTATCAATAACAAATAAGCTAAAATTTTCTTCTAAAAAACTTGCAATAGGTGTCACAGGTCTATCTTAATAAAGTGTTCCTATTAACCTATATATAACTTACCAATATCATTCACGATCGATGTGAGACAAACCCAACAACTCCACTTCACATATCGGGCTTTATCTTAATAAGCCTTTCTCATTAACCTATATATAACTCACAAATAGACAAACTCCCCTTAAATTATCAGGTTGAATAAAAAATAAGTCTTTCTCATTAACCCAACAGTCCATAAATATTGTCTCTCCATTTTGAGTAATGTGTGCATGCATTTGTTTATCTTTGCTAATTTCTTCGGTGCAAACGATGCCATCCATGCATGTTCTGTGTTCTTGTATCCTCTATATCCTCTGTTTATTTTTTTTCAAGTTTATTCTCTCTTTACTAAGTTGTATAAGAAAACTATAATCTAAGTTGTAACGAGACGTACTTTTGATTTCAGTTTAAATCATATTTAAAAACTCTAAACTCGTACTAATCTAACATTATTTTGTTTGAGTGAAGATGAATTTTTATTTATTTGATTTCAAAGTTCGAACAGATTGTTCTATGTCTAAGAAATATTTGGATTCACTTGAGTCGATGCCTATTTTTTAGATTTAGAATGTGATAACGTTAAAATTTATACATTTATGTCATTGGACATGCATGGAATGTAAATTATTAAGTATATGATAAATATTTAATTTAAAAGCTGGTAGGCTCCTCTCAATCTCTCTTGGCTTTAGAAGATACTTTAGTCTCTCACAAATTAATTTAGAATGTTATGTTAGGCTATTCGGGTTCCCAACTAAACTCTAATACCACTGCTGGGCCTTTTGGGCCCCCAAAAGGGACTTACAATAGGTGTCATGGGCCTCTATTAATTCAAAAGTTAACTTAAGGAATAAGACTTTCATATTAGCCTATATACAAATCACCAAGATCATCCACGACCGATGTGTGATAAACCCAACATGTTTAATACCATGTAAAACTTATGAAAAGACCCCCTCCAATGTACCATGTGCCGTACATCTATCTCGGTCTTTCATATTTTTTCTCAAATTTTGTGTACTTCTTTGTACATTTCTTCATGTTTGTCATTGGCAAAATATCGTTAATCAACGAGCGACCTAAGGTTTGTGACTTCAAAACCCGACCACAACTTAGAAACCGTGTTGCAATTATGTTGAAACGGATAATTTTTACAACCGTCTTGCAACCGCAAAATCGGTGTCAATGATTTAGTAACTGTTTAGCAATCAAGTTAGCTACCAAAATTTAATAATTGCGCTTTTCAATAGCTAATTATAGTCTTCAAGTGATCAATACACTTTGCAACCGCTCTTTTCAGTTGCATATTAATTGCTAAGTTTCATGGTAAAACTTAATAATTTGAAAATGAAATTGTGACGATGTATACAGTCCCAAATTGGTTGAACATTTTATAACTTAAATGGCAACCAAATTAGCAATTGCAAATAAGGTCGCAAAATGTCGAATACCATAAAAAAGAGGGGGGTGGGGGTGGACGACGCCACTCATACATGTTTTAGGTATAATATTCTAGTTTTTTAAAGTTTTTTGTTTGGTAAATATGTTAATTAGGATTGAAATTTTTGATTGTTTTTGTATGTCAATTGCTGTTTAATGTTGTTGAATGTTTATTGTTCATTGTTATGACGAATTTTTAAAATTAGAGTCTATTTTGTGATTATGATTGTTATTTTGGATATATTTTGAAATTAGAGTATTTTGAATTTTTTTAATACTAATTAATTCGATTTTAGATGAAGAATACATGGAGGCCACAGGATGAGCCAAAGGATCGAGTTGCCATTTTTGAGTCAACCACCAAATTATATGAGGGGATAATGAAGCGAGTGAGGGATGCAACACTTGCAATATTGGATATAAGGGTTGGCCTATTTGGATTCAGCTGGACATCTAGGAGCATCTCATCCACGATCACTAGATTACTAATATATTTTGGGAGCTAATAGAGAAGAATAAGAAGAATCGGATGACGGAGAAAGACGGTGAAATAACTTATAGATTGGTGGATCTGTTAATTTAGAGATCCATGAAAAGCGCTTAGTATGAATACTTTTTTCTTTAATTATTTTGTTCATCAATCAATTAGGTTCTAATTTATTTAAATTTTTTCGTAATGCTGGAATAAGTTTGAAGCTATAGCAATAAGTTTTCACATTTTATTTTATTCCTGATTGTTATCTACTTTTTAAATAAGTAAATACGTGAGTTCAAATTTCCATTTAGAAATATACTTTGTTGGAAATTTACTAAAATTAGTTTGATTTGTATTACAACATTGCAATTCTATCTTCTATTATTTGCAAAATGGATAATTATTACCAATTGTTTAAGTAAACAAAGAAACATGAGTTGGAAGAGTTTCTATATGTTTTTGTTTTGCAGAAAAATAACCCACGTCACAACCAAACATTTCCCACTTGATGAATGTGTAATTTTTGTATGAAATATGGATTATGAAATTTTGAAATATGAAATGTGAAATTTGTGTTTTTTTAATGTTCCATTTATAGGAGAGACTTTATCGAATTTTCTTTAAAATTATATACTTTATAATGATGTCATTAACAAATTTTAAATATATCGAACTTCTTTTTTACGTAATGTCAAATGATATTATAATTTTGTGATTGTTTTCTTTTTTAAAAATTGTTAGTTGATCTATAATAATTAATAATGTTTTTACATGCTAGGTACAGAGAGCGTATAGAGTTGGCATATGGTGCCGATCTTTCTAGCCAGTAGTTGCTCGTTGACCCTGTGGCATATTAATATGCAGTTGAAGAGCCAAACAAGGGTTAGTAGTGTGGATTGGAATCTGCAAGGACTGGATTGGGATCTTCATCCCTGTGAGATCCCTCAATTTAGTTCTACATCTAATACAAGATCCTGTTTATAAGTGGGAATGAACTATAGATCTTTAACTTAGTTAACCACTTTGAAGAAATAACTTAGTCCATTACGCTACACTTTGGGTCGGGTCGTTACAGGTGGTATCAAAGTAACCTGGTTCCATATTAGATGATGAGCTAGACTACGGACGTTGGATAGGTTCTCGTGTAAAACCCGTGATTCGAGTCATGGTTTTATAGTTGTTAGCCGATCGGTTCAGTCGTCGGTTCGAGTTGAGTGTATTTCAGAACACGTGTACTGAGCCGATGTCGATCGCGTGTATGAGGTATGAGGGGTAATGTATACCCGAGGATGTGATGATAATGAGATGAATGAGCAAAGAATGAGTTATCAGAATGCATGAGAGCATACAATTGACGATTTTAGATTTTTTTCATTTTGTGATCGTAGAAATAGTTTTAGGCCATTTACCGCGTTAGGATGCGTTATGGGATAGTTTGGGTGAGTTATTAGTTATAGAGCATGTCATTTGGATGTTGTGTGTTTTATTTTATTTTATAGGATTTTACCTGATTTTTCTAGATTTTTTTTAGGATTTATTACGCGTTAGTTATTATTTTTAACTTGAGACGAACTCGAGTCAAGTTTTATTTCCGAAATTGCCACCCAACGTGTTTTTCTTTCCCTCCCGACATTTTCTCCCTTTTTCCTAACCATACCTAGCCGCCCCCATGCGCCGCCGCCGCCGCCCAGCGCCGCCCGGCCGCCGACAGACGCCGCCCAGCCACGGCGAAGCGGCGCCGTGCCGCCCCAACCGGCCTCGACCACCGTCCGGCCGACGCGGCTGTGGATTGCCGCGGCTAGCGCGGAGACCGCGTC
>JAVDBV010083465.1:0-24909 GCA_032619315.1 Piper longum | reverse complement strand
GGTCGGGGTAGCACGGCGACACCACGGCGGCACTGGGCGGCGACGAGCGGCGGCCGGGCGGCGTTGGGCGGCGGCGGCGGCGCATGGGGCGGCTGGGGTTTTGGGATAGAAATGGGTCGAGGAAGAAAAAAGGACGTTGTGTAGCAATTTCGTAAATAAAACTTGACTCGAGTCCGTCTCGAGTGAAAAATAATAACTAACGCGTAATAAATCCTAAAAAAAATCTAAAAAAATCAGGAAAAATCCTATAAAATAAAATAAAATACACAACACCCAAATGACATGCTCTATAACTAATAACCCAACCAAAATTACCCATAACGCGTCCTAACGCGATAAACGGCCTAAAACTATTTCTACGGTCACTAATGAAAAAAATCTAAAATCATCAACTGTATGCTCTCATGCATTCTGATAACACATTCTCTGCTCATTCATCTCATTATCATCACATCCTTGCTACACATTACCCCTCATACCTCATACACGCGACCGGCATCGGCTCAGCTCAGTACACGTGTTCTAAAATACACCCAACTCGAACCGACGGCTGAACCGATCGGCTAACGACTATAAAACCTGTGACTCGAATCACGGGTTTTACACTGTGGATTAGCTTATGGGGGTGTACCATAACATAAGATAATCATAACGTAAACACAATACAATAATATCAAACATATAGCAATACAACAATCGTACCATACCATACAACGTGTGTAACATACACCTCACATTTTGAAGGTTATCCATCTTAATAGTCCAAGAAGTTGGCTCTAATACCAAGTTATAATATCCCTAATTCGGTTTGAAGTATGGACCGGATCTTGAGTTTATAATTCAGATAGCTATTCATTGGACTACCACCTTACAAACTTTACAAAAGCGGATCTCAACCCTCAATGAGGGTTAAGAAATTAACCTTACTCGATTTACATACATAGTGCATGCTGATCATACTACCATAACCAAGTCAACGGGGAGGCAACACCTCCCCATCCACTAAGACGGTGAATTTACAGATTCAATGATCTCTCTAAGCAATACAAAGGTAACACCTCCAATGCAGCTAAGATGTTAAGCTTTTTATCATGCGAATGCGTGATCCGGTTCTTATACTGAATTCCTACCTTTGAGTTAGGTAATATATTCTTAGATAATGGAGTTGAACTTATACATAAACACATGGTCATGGTTACCTATTCTACGTACCCATGAACGGTAATTAAATATATAGAGGCATCATCACGTACCAAGGCCTCATACCCTAACACTTGGTCTTCACACCGTAAGCTTCTCCTGTCCACGTTCCTTTATCACACCCACACATCTGCACCTAAATACAATTAGCATACCTTAGATGTTCCCCGTCATGTTCCAAGACTTTGAGACATACACACCCTGCAAATGATTATTAGCCATTGCCCTAAAGTTAATACCTTGCATGATGATAATAAATATAATATAATAAGTTACACAAATCACACGTCAACCATCCAACACACCAATATAGGCCTTAGGGCACCGGCCCATAGCATTCATATAAATATGCCTCATAGTTCCCAATTACATATAACTATAACCCATCGAAATACATAAGTCTTACAATCCCCAAATATATAGATATGATATAACACCCAGCACAATTCAAACACATATCACCATCCTCGCCATGAGCCTCTTGATCTATCCACCTCTGTCGGTCACTAACATAAATACACACGTATATGGATATAGGAAGACTGTTAGAAATCAACCAAATTTGATTAGCTGTTTGAAAATAACTACTAATAAAACAATAATGACATATGAGTATCTTAATACATCACACAGCAATAAGCTTAGGCCGACGTGATCGAATATCATAAAATATGTCAAATCAAATCAATAGCTTCATAATTCCATACATACTTACACTTATGCCCTCACGTTCTCTACATATTGCCCGCTACGGTACTCAAGTGGCTCAGAACAATGATAGTGTCACAATTTCCAGAAATGTACTACATTTGCAGTACCCATACATTGCACTACTTTAGGGTGTAAAGGATTAATAGTGCAATTCATACATCCCAATACTACTCACTCACATATCCCTAAAAATCGTAAAACTCATATACTTATATAGTAGGCTTAGGTAGGGGCTTATATCATAGGGTTTTTAGATATTCCAATTCAAAAATCATTAAGGGATCTCATCCTTGAAGATTTCTTAAACTGTGAAAATATTCTACTAAATGACCCGGCATTGGAGGGATCCGAAAAATACTACCAATGTTGTTCTACATCTAAAACTCGATCAAAATCTCACTCATAGAGCCAAATAGAGTTGAAGCAGAATAATACTTCTAACCTGGATTAGTAAAGGTCTTTGTCCTAACTCGGTGAGCTCACTCTGTGCATCCTAGCAAAGATATGAAATTCGAATCACAGTCGTATCTCATCGGCACAGAATGAGGCAAGCCTCTACACATACATAAGTCAAAAAAATTACTTATCTTAATTATCTTGCTGAATTAAGTACTAAACTTCGTTTGGTAACCTTAATTAGTGTTTGGTTTTGTAAATATACTTTAGTGAAAAGTCTCATACTTAGAGTTTTGTCGAACGTACTTAACTAGACAATTTTTCACATAGGCCAAACGGTGTTCAAATAGGCTGAAATTTAGGCCAACATGTTCTGACACACAAAGGGTTTGGTATAAAAATTACCAAGTATTTGACCATGGGCCAACATGATAAAGAATGCCTACTAAGGTCGGGCTAAGGTGCTTGGAACAATGTCCCTTGATCACGAACCAATTTTCATAAGTCTTGTTCATGTACTTGAAGACTCCAAATGCGCCTAGGTAAAAGGTTACGACTAGCCAACACCATGGACTTTAACCTAGTAAAAGATCAGGTCTATAGCCCAATCAAATCAGCCCTAGTGGGCTTGGGATGGGTTGGTATTGGCCAAGGCATTTCTTGAGTTGGCGCCTAGATGGCTTGGAAAATTCCTACCGAATTATCTACCCAACCAATGTCCCTAATTGTTTTTAGAGAATTGGGACACACAAGCTAATATATGGGTGAATTTCGTAAAATTTTACCATACACACCATGCTAAATGAATTTTGCGACCGGAGTTAGGGAATCAAGGTATCACCTTCCATTCTTGTGCACTCCTAAAATCCAAACAAACTAACCACCTAAATCAATTTTAATTAAGACTAAATTTTACAAGTTAACAGTAGACAACTATTCATTCCTTACAAATTTTTTATAGAATTTAAAAAAATCTTTTAGATGTTCAACAAGGAGCACAAACTTTGAGCATAGTCAAACATACCAGAAATACAGCAGACACAGCTAACACATACAATGATTAGAAGTTTTGTTAAGGCCTTTACTAAGGTCATTTTAGCTTTGGTATTTGAACGAAATATAACAAACACCTAACACAACAAACATTCAAAAGATAGCATGCCAAGGGACAAAATTGGAGAAAGTGGCAGCAGGCTACTAAAAGCATTAAAGCCACCACCTTTAATTAATTTTGCCTCTCGTAGATGCTAATAAAGGCCGAAAGAAGAGACACGTGCTTCATCAACATTATAGATCTACCTCTTGTGAATAAGATTAAACTAATACCATGGAAACATATAGCGTACATAGGGAGTTATAGCAGATCTACAAGACATTGCAACCAGGTGACCAAGGTGTACTAAACACTACATAACTATTTAATTAAGCATTCTATAATCATAAGACAACCTCCAAAATGCTCCTAACATAAGTGGACACATGAGAAAAATTGGCCAAAATTGCATACATAGAAGATACAAAAGCCACAATAAGCAAAACACGGCATAAAAATGCACGGGGGGAGGGACTTACCTCCAACGCACCAAGGGGAGGTCTCTTGGGGCCTCCTCCCCCACAACCTACAACCCTAGGCCCTAGACTTGGAATGGAGAGGCTTAGGAGAGCAAGGAGAAGTCAAGGAAGATAGATTAAAGGGCTGTGAGTGAAAGGGAAGATTGAAGCAACAAGAGAAAAGAGGAGAAAATGGGAGAATGGAGGGATATTTACAAGAAGGGAAACAAGTCCAACGCAAGGGAGTGGCCCAGTGCAAAGGCACTGAACTTTGCCAAACTGGACCATAAAAAGCATGGGCTGATGACATACATGGTATGGCTGAACCGACCCAGTGTGATGGGCTGGGCACAAGGGTACTCTCCAGGCGCATTTGTGCCAACACTAGAAATCTTAATTATGATTTTTTGCTAGTGCAAGGGCATTGGGAGGGCGCCATTGCACTGGAACCAAGTTACGTGCACTTAGGGTTTGCATTCTAAGGCAGCCAAGGTGACCTCAGGTGTTGTGGGTCTCGTAGAGGACATGATCCTCTAAAAAGGGTTCCAAACATACAACAACCAGACTTGCAAGAAACACAGTCCAAGATATAACTAGACTCGACTCAAATAAAAACCAAAAATAATACCCGAGACAACATAGTTTCCAGCTGGGCAGCTAGCACCAGAGGAGACTAGGGTCGTGGCTCACACATACCATACCATACATACACACGTGGCAAGGGTGGGGCAAAGAACTCGATCCTGGTCAAGTTCGAACCAAAACTAAAATCGTCGAGTGAAAAGCTGAGGTTTTACAATGAACCTCTTCCCATGTATGTTTTATTTTGTATTTTTGAAGATGACAAAGAGAGAGTGTGTAAATGTGTTGTAGGGTTTAAGTCTATCGGGAGTATGAGCACTTGTGTAGGGGGAATGTTGAGTTGTCATCTCATGCGCCTAATGTACTCTTTGAAAATTTAATGAGAATGACTAACTCATTTAGAGTTATCAATCTCTAGTTGGCCAAAGGTTGCATGTCATTATAATCACTTGCATTGCAGTCCATCATGACATCTTGCATTATTTTTTGACTAACCCTGTGTGTAAGGACTCATCAATGGAGACGCAAGGACTAGCAAAGGAAAACTTTAAGTGTTTCATCATTGAAGATCATCAAGTCAAGCCAAAGGAGTGCATCATGAAGATTGGCAACCCAACACTTAGAGAATTCACTACACATGGAGTTGTCATCATTAAAAAGGGGAAGATTGTCAGGAACTTATTTTTATGAGATAACAACACTTAAACTTGTTGCATAATAAATACATCGCGCAAGCACATGCATCATACAAGTAATAGAGTAGTAAGTGAGATTGTTTCTACAGAGGTTTGGAGTTTATTTACTGTTTGCTTTAAGTGATTGTACTAATTAACAACTAAAAAAGTGATGAAAATATAAATAAAAAAATACTAAATAGCCACCAACAGTAATGAATCTACTATAACTCGATAAGAAGTAGACGCAAGGATATAAAACCGCTAATAATAAATATCTAACATGCCTATATAGATAATTCATGAATCAAACTAATAATGTTTTTTCAATCAAATGATAGACCTGGGATGTTCAAATGCACCTAATTAACATGCAATAATGATTTTTTATTTCTATCAAATTACAATATGATTATCTTTTTATATCCGAGCAAAAGAGAATAGTTGTAATGGGTTGTCACTAGGTATTACAACCTATCATTCTTGCTTCATTCCATTTGTCTGTGCAAATAAAATAAGAACATAGCATTACGAATTACTTCTCTTCATGGATATTTACGACTCTAATGTATGTCTATTAAAAGAATCCCAAATATTTCATCAATCTGTCTATATCTATGTCTAGTGGTAGATCGAATACCTTTATTATATAAAAATTAGCAAATCTTTTGAAGTATTAAGAACCAATATGAAATAATCAATTCACAATCAATCATAAAGAGATAGGTAATAAGAAAGCTACATCACATATCAACTAAGATCTATTATTCATCCAAGATCAATACAAATTATACTATGAAAGATTTACAAAACATCATTAAGCATATCAAGAAAATAACACAAGTAGGAAGAAAAATATAGTATTGTTGGATGCCTTAGTACAGTTCTTGTCTCCGACTGTCTTTGCTTCCTTGTAGCTTGATTGCATGGCTTCTTCTTCTCAAAAAAGTTTTTCCCTCCTATAGATCAGAATGTTGAAAAACACAAGACTTCAAGTTCTAGAAGAAGATGAAATGGGCAAATAAAGGAGTTTTTCTTCAAGTGGGTGAGTATGTGAATATGTAGCCGCGATTGAGAAACCTTCCTGGAATCTTCCCAGCTCCTTCCTGGCAACTTCCTAGGAATTTCTTGGAAGCTTCCTTACTATTTAAATACTAGATGCGCACTCACTCAATACAATCATTTCTCTAAATAGGTTGTGATTCTCTCTTATTACCTTGTTCCCCCTTGCTTCCTCAATAGCTTATAGAGTTGGTAAGATTGTTCTATAAAATTCCAATTGCCCATGTGGAGTGTCATGTGGAGCTCGTTCTTGATAGCTCCCTTTCAGCTTCCTTCTCAACTAATGCACATGAGATGTTTTACTTCAATCATTCTCAATAGAAGATTGTGTTTCTTTCTTGATCATCAAATTGTCCATTTGACGACTCATAGTTGTGGGTTTGGGTTAGTTAAGTAGATTTGTCCACAGGTTGGGAGTAGGTCTAAAATTTGCAAGAATTGCAGGTTTCATAACGTGTAGAAATGTTCCACACTTGACAACTTCCAGAAATGGTCCATCTTAGGATTATGTGTGCAAGGTTGACTCCCAGTTGCATGTAGGTTTGGGCAAATCCTATTTTGTAGAAAATATCATATTTACTGCAAAATAGATCAAAATATATAGGATTTTGTGCAGATGTCGCTATCATCCACTTTGAGTCTTCCTCCATCGTAATAGGGTGTGCATGACTTTGATTCACCAACTTGTTCATGATCCAGATTTCACACTACCCTGTAAAAGACATTGTTACTCAAAATCATAATTGAATATGCTAACAATTTTGACTTTGTTCGTATTCTTAAAAATTCTTATTTTTTAGCATAATTGATAGAGAAAACGATGTTAGGGCATCAAAATTGTGCTTGAAAAATACAAAAACAATAACTATTTTTAAGAGTTATGAAAACTTTTTGAGTGTAAGCTAGGCAAACCATGCAACCAATGAAGAAAACATCTCACAAAATGAAGAATAAATGTTGAAGTGTTCAACAATTCGGCCATGGTTTGATCAATGTTCGGCAACCAAAGACAATGGACATGAATCAAAGCTTAAGAAGAAGGTCAGAATTTCAGTCAGACGTTCGGCTACTGAAGACAAAAGGTGAAGTGGAGTCATAGTTCGGTCAGATATTCGATCATATGTTCTACAATTGAAGGAATCTTTGAGAAGACATCAAAATCAATCATGGAGTTTGGAAGCTCACAGCAGAATTGTTGAAGTTTGGGAAAGAGTTCGGTCAAATGATTGGTCCTGCATTCAGCAGCTAAAGCTGAAGAATCTAATGTGGCTTAGTTTAAGTGATCGTTCAGTTGATCAATTGATCATTCGGCAACTAAACGATCTAGATTTTTAACAAAAGCTAGCTTTCGACTAGTGACAATAGGGGGATTTGAAGCCTAACATCTCTATTTCTTGAAGAAGCTATGCTAGCCTATAAATAGGGCCTTTGGGGGGAGTGATTTGAAAATCCTTTTGCAACCTTTTTGAGCCTCTAGTGGATTTGACACTCTCTTGGATCAAATTTGAGATACAAGCTTGAGATAAGAAGAAATACCTATTAATTTATGTTCTAGGTGCAATCTTTATACCAAGGAGAGTTCAATTCTAGTGAATATCACTTCGTAAACTCTCTAGGTTAGGATTAGGTGTGGAAGTTTCTTGGTTGAGGAAAGGAGGAGCTTGGGGAAGGGTATAGTCTGCATAAGTGTGAAATCTCAAGGCTAGGATTTGTGGAAGAAAGATTGTTGGAGGCTCCAAGGGTATTTAGAGTGCAAGCCTCGACACTTGTGGAGTGCATGTAAAGGAGTCATAAGCTTGGTTGCTTGTAAGGATACAAGTGGTTTCTCTAGTAGACTACAAAAGCCTACTCACCAAGGGAATTGGTGAGTCAGAAAAGAGGACATACACAGTTGGGAACCTCTCTTTAAAAATTTATTTGTGTCCTCTCTCCCTCCCCCTTAATTATGTGTTTTTACTTGTTCAATTATACATTTGTTTTCACACCTCTTAACTTCCTTGAATGTGACCTTGCTCGCGGTTAAAACTTAAGTTTACATAAGTTGTATACCACTTTGCTATTATGTGATTTTGACATGTTCTCCAACATAAGTACCAATATGGAATTCCACTTGTGCCTCACACACTCCAAGTTGTTGGGCTCATATATTTGCCATTGCTCATTTATTAGTTGTGCCCTTTCACTCTTAATTTTTTATTTAGCATTTCTACACCTAGTCCATACTTAGTTATCTTTTTAAGACCTTAAAGATCGTGGGATCTAATTACTTACTTTAGTATTTGTAGTTAGCTCTTCATACATTAGTACACCTTCATTAATAATTTTAAACATAATGCACGAAATGTGTGACTATTTTTATAATATAAATTGAAAAAACAAGGATACTTATCAAAACTAACCCAAATACAAGGATACTTGTGACTATTGAAAAAACAATACCATTAAATTGTAATTAAAAGATAAACCACTATTCAATCGTAAATACTTCATCATCCAACCATTTAATGATAAATTCTTCTATCCTCAAAACAATTCATGTGGATATTAATATTATATGATAACTCGTGTAGGTAAGTCATGCTATAAGCATTGATCTTATATTAAAAAATCATCTATTTTTAAAATATTTTATTGTAAGATACAAAATTTCACAAACAATTGCCCATGCAAATTTAATCTCTATCAATTAATTATAAAAAAATACGTGTTTAAGGAAGAATTTTTTTATGAAGAGATTTTACATCATAACTAACTCTTTGTAAATCATAATTAAAAAAAGATTCATATATTTTACATATTTTTTGTGCCAACCAAATGAATCCTAACTTGTCATCGGACTTCTACCAAAGTTGTACCCCTTACAAATTTCATCACAACAAAATTTTTGCCAAATTGTTAAAAAAAAAAGATAAAATATTTCAGGGAGGAAATATGACATCATATTTGACTAATGTGTACATCATAACTAACTTTGTGAGTAATAACCAAGTAAATTTCATAAATTTAATATTTTTTTCATGTCACCAAAATAGACCATTATCATAAATAAAAAAATACTTGTTTTTGTTGATTCTTCAAAGAACCATGTCTTACTTTCCGCCACAGATTAGCATACTGAACAGCTTCATTCACAACAACGAATGCAGTAATCATCTGAGCAGTTCCGAGGTTAAAGTAAACAACGCAGAATAATAAACCTGACGCGGGTTTATTTGTCAGCAGAATTAGTTAAACAGTAAAAGCGACCTCATTCACAAACAGAGCCTAAGATGATTATTACAGGAGTGAAGATTATAAAACAAAGATCAAAAGCAGCAAACAACTGTTTTGGGGCAAAATATAATCAGTTCATACTTATACTAGCAACTGCCTTTCAAACTACCCTGCTACTCGCTTCTAGCTACTTCATGAACGTTGTAAAAGCAGCACGGATAGGTGTGTTTTGTGCATCTCGATCTGCTTCACATTTTCGTGATCGAAAGAACGTTAAATGTGGCCCACTCCAAGCAGATCTGCATTTTCTGGGGAAGAGCATCCCACTAAGAGCAAAAACTGCAGGATTCTCATGCGCTTGCATCCGTGCCTGTTGAAGATGCTTTGACAGTTCCTGCAGCATTGTTACACCAAGAAACATCAAATATAATTTTATCAGCAAATCTTGTTATATTTTCTGTAACACTATTATTCAACGTAACTTGCTTCCATTGATGAACTTAACAAGGCTTATGATAATTAACTGAAAACCCATCAAAGAACTAGAAATGATGATGATAACAATAAAGACACTTCATTCCATAGTCCATTTCCGGAATGCAACAAAAAATTCCCATTACATTTTAGATAATGTGTTGTCATTGGAATATAAAGAGAGAGTCCAGAGAAGCTTTTTTTTACAGAAAAGACTTGTCCAGATAAGGATGATAACCAATTAAACGTCAACTAAAAAAAATGTTTACTCTTAAGCATCTACATAAACTATATACACTGTCGCAAAAGAAAGCTTCCAATAATGAAAAGGCTAACAAAACTATATTACCGGTTTTCTATGCCCCGCCTTTTTGTCGTTAAGAATTCCTTCCTCACTGCTACATAAAGAACTCTCCTCATTCCTATAACTCACTTGACCTTCAAGATCCAACTCAATTGCCTCACCATCTCTGTGGTCATTATTCGTAGTTGTGTCATCCTTGTGGACTGAGATTTTATCATCTCTCTCATCCAAAATTTCCATTTCAATTCCACTTATCTCCTTCTTATCAAGATGGAAGCTATCGTTAACATTATGACATTCCACCTTGTCAACAATTTCCTGACCCTCAATACAATCATCTTCATCATGGTCTAGTGGCGGGACCAAGGTCAAAGATGCATCATCATCATTAAAGTTGAGTCCAAGAGAATTATCCTGCCATGAATGATTGAACATTTAAGGTAAATATTCAAATAAATTATGACAACAAAAAGCAAATTGGTTTTATACATTGCTGTTCTGCAGTGGAAGATGTCAAATTTAAAGTTTTTCAAACAATGATCATTTATTTATGACTACCAACAATTTGGAGATGCTAAAAGACGTTTAAACTTTTATCTCATTTTCTCCAGTGTTGTGGGCTGTGTCAGAAATTACATCTAGGGGACACTTTGACTCTTAGTCATAACATGGGTTCCACGTGCCTATTAATAACACATGCTGCCAAACACACCCAGGTAGGACTAGGAGGGGAACATGATGAAGGAAAAGGTATAATGGAGTAATCATTGCATATATCATATTAAAGGCAAATTCTTCCATTTCAATTTATATATTCCCAAATTGTTATTCTGCACAAGACATCCAAACCTGCTTTCCCAGACGTTCTCACCTACAGTAAAAAATTTATCGCCTCGACTACCCAAAAACCCAGCTATACGCATACAAGAAAGAACTAGTGATGAACACAACTCAGATTTCATGCCAAAAATTGATAAATTACAAAACGCTCATTTCTTAAAACTAAGAATTGAAGAACACAACTCCGATTTCATGTCAATATTGATAAAGTACAAAAGCTCATTTCATAAAACTAAGCATATAAGAACCAATGGTAAAATATCTTAAGAGTATTTTAGACTAACCCTTTTTTTTGGTGAAAAGGTGAAACAGATTTCCCCATGCGAAAAACATTTTTATCTTTCAGTTGAGAATTTTTCTCTTGTTTCTGACGTTGTACAATGCAGACAGCGCATAAACAGTCACCTTTATGTGAATCAATTCTGCACAATATACGAAAACATAACACTAACTAGTACAGAACAACACAATCGTATCACAAATTCTACAACATTACCATTAACAATTAGAGAGCTCTATCTTTCAAGTAACAGAATTAATAAAGAATTTCGCACTAAAAACTGAAATAATGGTGAAGATTAATGGAGGATGGAGACATTGGAGAAAATTAAACAACTTGTAAGAACTTAGTGGAAGCAATGAAATCAATGAACTATTATAGAAGTGACACAGATAATTGGAAAGAATTAATTTTCTTTCATCAATCATCATAGCTGTCTACAATGATGGAGAGAGATGCATAAAAAATCTTATAATAAAATATTAGAATGGGTTTTGCAACTTTTAAGGAGAGAGATAATCAGATGTCAAATTTTGTTTTGATTTTATAGTGGGTCCCATAATTTTTAATTAAGTCCTTAACTGGTAATCCTCTCAAATAGTTGTTTATTATTTTATTACTTGAATTGAATCCTAAATATGTATTTTTTCCCCCAAACAGCTAAATATAATTGTTTCTAAAGTCATATGCCTATTACTACTGTCCTAAATATACTTGGAAAAAGAAAAGTAAATAAAAAACGTATTCCCTACTCTTAAATTTAGATGCTACAAGTCCTAAATATGGGAATATGGCTTCCATCCCCCCCACACACAAAGCATTCACACAGTCGGAAACAACAATAAAAAGTACACCACCCTCTTAATTAAGTCTACTTTTAGTCCTTTGTTCACGTCAATTATTAAGAAGATGTGTGCCCGTCTACTTCTTAATTGAATCTTTTATTCATATTAGTTTCAAAGTAGATGTTAATAACAAATTAATATTTACTTTTTTAGTAGGTTATGCTCTAGAGACCCTTCAAAGATAATTAAAAATAAGTAAAAATCCTAAATTAAGAATATATTCGTCAACAAAAGATTATAGTTGTAAAATAATTAGGAGAATATAGATGCAACAAGTCCCACCCCCCCCCCACACACACACACACACAAAGCATTCACACAGTTGGAAACAACAATAAAAAGTACGCCATACTCTTAATTAAGTCTACTAATTGAATTCTTAATCTAGCAAGATTATACACTGAAATAATTTAGTTTTTAAATAAATTATATAGTTTAAAACTAAATACATTATAGGAATTTTATAAACGTAGAATATTTTCGTCAATCCACACTATGTGAAATCATAATTATGATACAATACCAATTTTTAAAACAAGAGGATAATTTCACAATTAAGTCTAAATAATAACTTAATTGTAACTTAATGACGGAGAATATTCTAGTTTAAGTAAGTTCCTAATTATAGTAGAAGTGTCTAGTTTAAGAGTTTCTAATTATGTTAGAATTTGTTTCCTACTCTAACTTGATTTCTTATTAGCAAGTTGCTGATTTTAGTTGGAGTCTCATCTAATTTTTTCCTATTAGAATTTAAGTCTTGTTTTCCTAGTTCATTCAAAATTGTATTTTGGTTTGCCCTAAAACTAGAAAAGGTCTTTTTTCTTAATTATCTTTCGCCTTCGTCGTTGAATTTAAAGCCTTAAAGTAAATAATTAGAGAAGATACACATTTGTATCATATTTCTTTATTATCTCTACAATTGCATCAAGTAGTTATCAGAGTCAATCGATCCCTTATTGCCTTTTGGTTTTACACCCCACCTTGCCACCATCACAAGCTTTTACCATCATCAAGCGACCGCTATCCAGCGAGGCCATCAAGCCGTATACACCCACCTCCATCACCAATTCCACGGTAATCATCAAAAGGAAAAATATAACCTCTGCTTCACCCCATACAAACAATTGGCTATTGCTTCAAGATGGATTATTTATATTTTGAAAAGACTCAAGCCTCTTATTACCAACACTCATGGAATTTAGAAGAACAGTTATACCATTGTAAGTTTGAGAGTTCAATTTTATTGAATGGATGTATTTAACTTCATTATTAATCATCTAATTCCAAACAATTCAATTATGAAGTAAATGGCTCGTTAATTGGTCTACCTATTTATCACAATCCATGCCCATATAATATTAGTTTGAGCAACGACCCGGCCCAAAGTGTAACGTAATGGGCACAAGTCATTTCTTTAAGATGGTTAACCAAGTTAAAGATCTATAGTCTATTCCCACTTATAAACAGGATCTTCTCCTAATAGGTATTAGATGTAAGACTAAGTTAAGGGATCTCACAACCCACCCACTTTAGGAAATTTCGTCCCCGAAATTCCTACACTTGACCCCTTGTTAGCCTCAACTCACGATCTTCCATGGCCCGTGACCGAGAGCCTAGCCAACGTCCGTAGTCCAACCCACCATCTAATACGAAACCAGGCTGCTCTGATATAATTTGTAATGACTCAGCCCAAAGTGCAACGTAATGGGCTAAGTCATCTCTTCAAAATGATTAACCCAAGTTTTAGATCTATAGTCCATTCTCACTTATAAACAGGATCTTCTCCCAATAGTTATTAGATGCGGGACTAAGTTGAGAGATCTCACAGTTTGTCTCATAATAATGGCTGTTTTAAGGTTATTCATATGTGCACCTTTACTCTCAACATGGGTACCTTCACTCAAGTTGTTTAATATTATGTTGTGCCTTTGCATGCTTTATTATCAGATTCTTCACACTATAATTTTAACAAGGTTGACTATTCCATTACAATCAATATTCTTCAACCCTTTTAAAGTGCTAGGATTTTTTTTCGCTCACATCGCATTTTAGCCTTTCTCGCATCATGGTTAATTGTAGCCCCACAATCATTTTATGGATCCATCAATACTTACTTAATTTAAGATTATTATTATTATTATTGTCATTATCATTATTATCATTATCATTATCATTAACAGTATTATTATGATTATTATTATTATTATTGTTATTGTTATTACTATAATTATTATTATTATTAAATTATTATTATTATCATTATTATTCTTATTATTATTATCAACTCTTATTAATAAAAGGGGAACTCAATAATCGCCTGAGATTAAAAATAGGAGAATCAGTCAACTAAAATACAAAAAAATCTAAAAAATACAATAAAAAACCTACTACAGAGGGTTACGAGTTCGAATCTCGCTAACCTCAATTTCTTAGAAAAAAAACAATAAAAAAACCTCTCACTAGCCTCAATTTCTTAGAACAAAAAAATAATAAAAATACTTTTCACGGTATAAGGTCACATGTTCAAACTACTAATCTCAACTTACAACTTCCTACTAATAAGAGTCTCAATAATTGCCTTAAAAAATATAATAAAATATCAAATAATTATAATTCATCTTTTCAATTAAATAGGATATATCTTTAAAGTCAATCAGAGTCTTTATCTAATATATTAAATTATTACATTTTATCTTATCATTCAATGAGAGTTTATATATAAAATTAAAATTTATCTGCTATAGGTCACACATTGTGCGACATCTTACCAAATTATTATTATTGTTGTTCTTGTTATTATGATTATGATTATGATTATAATTGTTAATACGATTACGATTATGATTGTTATTACGAATCATGATCATAATTATTATTATTATTACTATCATTATTATTTATCATTAAAAAACTTTGGAATATAATTTTACCTAAATTAGAAATTCTAAAATAATTTTTAAAGATTACAAATATATCTATAATTATATTAATCAAATTAAAGTTTGTTACTTAGTATTATTTTTCTCTCATTGCTTTTTAGCCTTTCTGGCATCTTGATTGATTGTAGTCCCATAATAGTTCTATGAGCCTATTAATACTTAATTTAACGTTTCTATTATTATTATTATTTATTATTAAACAAAACTTGCATCATTTTACACATTAGAAATTTTATAAAATGGGTAAATTGTACCTATATATTTATAATCATATTACTCAAATTTAATTATGTTTCTTAATAATACATACTTGGTTTGCAGCTTGAGTTACCAGACAAATTTTATGGGTATTTTTCCTCTAATAATCAAGTAGTGCTTTAAGGGGAATAATTTGAGGCCCAACTCACTACGGTTTCACATCGAAGTCAATCCACACCCCAAGGGTCTGGTCCATTTCAAACTCATGGTGGTTCATCCGTCTTGGCTAGTACTTCATCAACATCTGGCCTAGTGTGCTATAACTATAAAAAGCAAGGGCATGTGGATGCTAAATGCCCTAATTCTCCCACTGCTCTAATGGCCAATGATGATGGTTCTGCCAACGATTATGTTGAGTGCCATATTTTTGTTAACAATTCAGCTTCATGTGCACTAACTTCCTAGTGCACTACCAAGTCCTCCAAAATTTGAGGGCGAAATCTTTTACAGCAAGTGAGTTTGATGCAAAGAAATTGATTAATACTAGAATTTCTTTACTTGTAGTATTTTGTTTTATTAGACTTGTCAATGAGTGTTAGGCATTTTTCGGACCAAGTGAATTGGGTCCTACTTTCATAAATGAGGGGTGCTATTTTAATTTGACATATAAATGAAATATATGAGTACAACACCAGTTCACCTTTATGCTGAGGTCTTCCCCTCCATCGTTCTCGACCTCTTCTTTTCCATCAATCTCTATTGCTTCCATACCTAGTCTCATAGCATTTGATGGCTATGGAGCTTACTCTGTTTTTAGTCATCATTATCATTTAATATTCTTAAAGTGTTGGGCTGCACCATTCACTTTATCAACCAGAAAGTTGCTTGATATAAGTTTGAAATTTGTGTTGGAGGGTTTGCCAGTACAATATCAATTAGAAAATTGTGCTAGCAAAAAATGGTATTTAGGGTAGCAGATAAAGTCTTAAATCATCTAAAAACTCTATCAATGCTTGTGCACTGCTGCTTCCAAGTCCTGAAAAAGGAAAAGGGTTGGCATAAGGAAGGGCATCCGCAATCCAAAGCTTTACCATTTTAATCACGTGGATCCTAAGTTTAGGATCTATGTCCCCAAAACCCTTTAGGAATAAGGAAGAAGAAACCTTTAATCACCCAAAGCTAAAGAAAGTTTTACTTGAGAAATAAAAGAGGATCAAGACTCTAATTGAAATAGTAATTATTAAAGAATTTTCCCATTTCAATTAATGTCCTAAAAAACAATGCTTTCCTATTTACACTAAGTTACTTATTTAGGATTTTACTAGGACTTTTCTACTCAGAATTCACCTTTTCTGTTATAGTCAATCTTAATTCTAGTATTTTTCCTTTTAGTTAGTTCTTGTATTAAACTCTTGAAGCCCATTCACACATGTCACTGCCAATGGACTGAACAGTTGAATTCAGTTATAATTTAGTTTCTTACCCTACAAGGTCTACCTTGTGGCTTCATAATATTTTGTCATTTGGGTTAGGGGCTTCTGTATTTTTGCAAGTTGTCCCCTTGCAATTCAAATTTCAAACTACTGTTTCAGGTTCATACTTGTACATCTTAGAAGCAAGTTTTGGGATATGCTATGTGCTAACTTGTAACCACTCACTTTAGTGAATGAAACTTATTCCAACATAGCAAAGCCGCAGAAAAAAAAAGAGAAGGGTGGGGACAGACAAGGGAAAGTCCGCATCAATAATTAAACAATTCCGAATTTATATTAAACTAATTCAATCACCTCTAATATCGTCCGTTTTTGTACATTTTCCCCTTCTCGATCTCTCCTTCACAGTTAAAACACTTCTTTATCTTTGAATATGCCAGGCCATCTAAGATGAATTTTCCATGCTTAAGAGTGAAAATAAACCCAAAGTTCCCAACTAGAAAGAAAAGGATTATAACTCATAATACTAATAAGCTCTTATATCACTTACCCATGCCGACCCTTCTTTTTTTGCTTTGCAGAAAGAATGAGACTTCTCCTGGCATGATGGCATAACAGAACTCATCTGATTACTCAAAGTTCCTGGGTGAAATAAACCATAAAATTGTTTTGATATTGCAAACTCCAATATGAGAATTATAAAAACACCCAGAACAAGCTCAATTATTGGTCAAATTCAAACTTAAGTGAGAAAGCATCTTGCTCAAATGTAACCCACAAAGACACCAGATATTTCATAACATAAAATAAGGGCTTAGGAATTGACTGTAAAGTAAAGAAAGACAATAAAAATGAAATGCTTTAATGCAGAAAAAAATGGAAATAATAACTGATGAAAGATGGCAACGGCAACAAAAACATAAGAAAATGCACAATGAATTTATACAAAAAATATTATGATGTCCTAACTATAAGAACAAAGATAATAATCAACAAATATAAAGGGTATACATAGGTTCTCTTGACTGAAAAATATATAAATAATAGTGGTTTAGATTGATGGGACAAGGAAATTAATGGACCTAAGAATAATGATATTGGTTCTCAGATAATGGTTATGTAAAAAGTTGTACATAATGGATAATAGCTAGGTCTTCAAATAAATAGTCAGCATAAGCGGTATGGGATACCATCAATCTAAGTGGGATTTGAAATATTGAATCCAAACACAAAGTCGTGATCACTAATCTGATGACAAAATTACCTTAATTCAGCTACAACTATAAAAAAGATAATAATAATTTTACTAGGCAAACATGCTTTCTCTTTACAATGTTCAGAGGTCCCCCTGCTGCAAGACAATTTCTACTTGATTTAGAAATATATTTACAATAATAAAATATTTTACTTAATATTTCTATTAGTAATTTAATATTTTGATAGTTTTCTAGTTAACATTAGGAATCTAGTGTTATTTAGAAATTTTATTCTTTTTCTTGCAATATTAGGTCCCAAGCCTAAATATATTATCATAGAATTGAATAATACTGATGATGATTTTTAAAAAAGGAACTTCTGTTTTGGGGCTCTCAAAGCCGCTTCTCCCCTCTTATTTTTTTCTTCTACCCCTAAAATTCTCTTATCTCCTTTTATATCTAAAATTCTTATTTCTTTCCATAATGTTCCCAATGAAGTGGAAATATATATACACCTAAATATAACAATTGACCGCAAAGCATATAAGGAAATATTTTTTGCTTAAACATATAAGATGGTCTACGTTTTCAGTTACAATCAAAACTAAGCGAAATGCCATAAATCACACCCTTAAAGCACTCACCCACATTAGAAGTTGATGGTATGGAGAATAACCCAGCTTCTGTCCATAATTTAGTAAAATTCTTCTTCACATGCTTCATAAGATCCATGCCATAATCACCTTTGTTGTTATAACGGAGGCAGTTCTCCCATATGCATTCTACATCTTTAAGGACATCCTGAGAATCGAGGTAGTTTTGACCACCTTCAAGATTTGCCCGAATTGTCCCAAAATCCATTGGTTTTGTGATGAAATCAAAATAATTCTGTTACAAAACAAATTAATAATTAACAGTGCTGTGCATGAGATACAGTGACAAGCTTTGAATTTGTAAACAAGACAATTGTGTTGAAGTAGGCATGACCATTTCAAAGCAGCACAATTTATATAATAGTAATAACAAAGAAGCTTCAAGAAACAGCTATAAAAAGGAGAGAGAAACAATCAAGAAAATGTCAATTTGAACTAGCAGTGAAAAACCACAGTAAAAGCATACTAACAGGTATTCCCAATGCAATAGGATCAACTGGAGCATTGAATGGGTCAGCTGCATCCATTTTCATCACCTTCTTTTATCACCTGCAGAATCCCAAAAAAGGAAAGAGGAAAAAAAAATGCAACTCATTAGGCTTTACACAAGATGCCTAAACATTGGTAGTGTTACAGCCTTAGGTCGTGGATGGTTCGGGGACTAGGTTTTGGGAGTTGTTCTTAGTCATCTCGCATCCAAACATGGGTAGTCGGCGCTATCCAAGTGGTGAAACAACTTACCAAGGGCTTACCAGTGTTATAGTTGCAGGCAAGGATCGGGCTATAGTGCATGGTGTGCCAAGATGTGGTGCTGGGTGCAGCACCGAGCAGCCTCATGTGGGAGCATTGCCGAGTAGTACCGAGCATTGCCGAGCAGTGCCGAAAATTGCCGAGCAGCATGTCCGTGCATTACCGAGCGTGATTGAGTGTGACCGAGCAAGTCAGCGAACTACAGGTTGCGGGTGTCGGGTGCGCGAGGTGCTGGGGTACCGAGCGGGCCGATACCCAGTGCCAGTATTTGTAGCGGAACCAGCGTCGGGCACTACCGCTAATTGGAGTGGTCGAGACGCTGGCACTACCGAGCAAAATTGCGCTACCAGCAATGAGCGATGCCGATCCCAGGAGCGGAACTCAGCGATGAGCAATGCCAGTTCCTAGAGCGGTACAGGTAGCGGACGTGGTAGCGGTCCTGGAAATTCTAGCGGCAGTAGAAATCCTAGCGGCACTAGGAATTCTAGCGGTGCTGGGAATTCTGCCAGGACTTGGGCTGGACGTTGGCCGTGAGTAGGCTGGGGTCGAACCAAGAAGGTTCGACCATGCAGCCGACTTGCACCGAAGGAGATATCAGATCTTGTTACCGATAAGGATGGAAGCAACCAACTCGTGGATAGAGATGAAGCTCAACCATGGGATCAAATTTGGATGTGATCAGGCCTAAGTTGTGATGTCGTGGTTTGCAGCCTTGGAGATAAGGATAGCGGGGAGATTTGGAGTTTATCTTAGAGTTGGATAACACGTTATGGTGGGAGCATATATATGGACGAACTCTGGTGAAGGGAGGACATCTGGAAAAAAGGAGAGAAGACTTGTGCATTCTTTGTGGAGAGAATAGCCTAGATCGTGCAAGGAGACGCTTACGATTGCTGCAGCCAACTCATGGAGTTCGAGTTGGGATCACAAGTGGACAACTACAAGGTGTGTGGTCGTTGAGTCTGCCTTAGGATCAGGTACACGTCTTTATCTTGTACAACCTACTTGCTGAGAGTTGCATGTAAAATAGGTTGATTAGAGGGGATCGACTTGGGGTTGTGAGGTTGCCTCTTGTGAGTGTTGAGGGGCAAAGTTGTGGGAGTTGCTTGTCCACGACTTGCAAGTAGTTCTGGGTTGGAATTGCTTGTATTTCCTTTGATTCTAGTTGAATAAAGGTTGGGAAAGAGTTCCCGTAATATTATTGTCTTACGTTGATATTGGGTACTGGGTTCAGGTTTGGTGGATTCTAGGACTTGAAGTACCGGGATTGGGTGCTGGTATTTGGGGCATGATGCAATATAGCTTGGTGGCCGTGTACAGGCGCAGGCGCTGGAATCTGTGTTTAGCGTACAGATAGGCACCGGCAGCAATACCGCTATTTGGAGCAGTCGAGTGCGGTGTTGCTGTGCCGGGTCGTGTTGAGGAGAGTTGCGGATTTTCCATTGAAACTCACTTCTAAATACGCAGATCTTGCTGCGTGCTGTGCTATTTGTGGAAGGATGGTATTCCCTGAGGTGGGAATACGCCGTGCGGTGCTGTAGGGAAAACGAAAAATTTTACCTTGGGATCAGCCCCGTAACAGGTAGGAAGTAATGACATTCACCTACTACCTCCAAAGCTGTTATGAGTTCCTTTTCATTGTATTCTTGATAGCAATGAGGTAGTCTCTTGTCTTCATGAGAACCCACACAATTATCTTTGTCCGAAGAAGTGGTTTTTTCCCCCTGTTTTTCCTCCTGCATCTGAAGGTTCTGAACTGCCGCATAGTTTGAAGTTTTAAACTTCATGCCACTTGCCTTCCTAGAAGAGTAAACTGAAAGCACTGCACCAGACACTGGTGGGGTCGACTTGGCTCTTATATTCACCTCCTTAGCCATCGGTTCTTGTTTTTCTAAAGCTACTTCAGGGCCACTCTTGTCAGGATCACTTTGTGCTTGTGTTTCAGAAGGTGATCTATGCACATCCATTATTCTTAGGGGTTTAAGTTTAACTTTTACACGCCCAAGTCCAGAAATTGGTGTATTAACAGATTTTTCTCCCACAGCAGTTGGTTCTTCATTTTCTACATCAGGTTCACTAATGGATACGTCAATCTCCTCTGTGGAATCTTGCAAATCTTCATCAACATTATCAAAATCCAATACTTCTTCATCATTAATGTCACCAACCTTCGATACCAAGTTACGGAAAACAACTGCCAGCTTTTTCTTCTTCCCCTTCCTATCATTCACATTTCCACCTCTTCTGCGTTTCATTATCACGTTTCCCAGTAAACAGCCTTCTATTGACAAACAATCACCTTAGAAACTTCTCAATATAGATACGGCGTTGAACGTTAACACCATTAGAGGTCCACAAACAGGTACTCAATCTGTAAAGTAATGCATATAACAATTCAGATACTAGCACAACTAATTTGCTCTCTTGAAGACAATCATAAGGAGACTCTGGAAACCATTTAGTAAACTTGTCTAAAAACCTGAACTTCGCAAAAGACATGAACCCAATAAGATATCCACATAAAGCTGTAAAAAATTACAAAATTTTCAAGTTTACCATTAAATGGAATAATAACAAACTCTAATTGACTAATTGAACCACTAAAAACGACAAGAAACAGTCCTAAAAAACAAAAATCAACTTTCTAAAAGTAACGAGCTTCCATTGATCGGGAAGAGAACTGAAAAACAAAGAGCATTAGAGTAGCTTACTCCAAATACTGGACAGTAAATCATAAAGCAGAACTGATTATCTATAATCTGAATTTCCCAAGACACAGAAACTGGAATCCCGCAGAACTGACATTACTAATGTTAAAATGCAACCTGATGATTGTTTAAAAGTATACAAAGAATGTGTACTCAACATAGAAACGAATTTTACCAATTAGCTAGCAATCAGACAAAAATGATGTGCTTCTTTCCTTTTTTATTTTTACAATTGATTTGTTATTTAAGGACAAACATAAAAAAGAGAACAATGGGCATATTAAACAACTAAAAAGTCATGAACTTGATTGACCAAAGAAGTTGGAAAGACGGTAAGAAGGATGCCAACAATTTAGAATTGCATGAAATAGAATACCCAAAAAGAAGCACAAAAGATGATACGAAGGATGCCAACGATTGAAGGATAAATTTGAGGCTGGATAGCCCATTTTTTTTAAAAGCATTCACAAATCTAGTTGTATTTCACATTTGGCTGATCAATATCACACTCAAAGAACAAGATCAAAGAAACATTAAGAAAAGTCATAAACCGAAAATGATGAGCAAATATTTCAAGAAACATTGCACATAAATATACAACTAAAAAATAGATACACACACAGCTCAAATATCAAAGCAATCTACATTCTGCTACCTGAGCAATTATCAACACCCGACCAAAAACAAAGCCAACTTAAAGCCAGAAACAACTGTACCAAGATTTAAAGGCGCTGCAAATAATAACAGAGTTGGTCTCCTAATACTTATAATGACTACAACACAAGCTCTTTCAAGATAATTGAAGGACCAAACTAAAAAGAAAAATGGCATACAGTTTAATTAAGAATCAGCAAGTGGCACCATACCGGGTAGAATTAGGTACCATTTTCTGCTTCAGCACTCTTCGACAACAGATCCCTCAAATTTCAAGCTAATTAGCTGATTTATTTCAGCAGAGAACTCCAAAGGAAGGTCATTAAAGACATCCTTGCAGAATCAACTGATCATTGCTGCTTCTTTCATATCACACTTCTTTTGTGTCCATTATACCAAATATTCCCTTAAAAAATTAAAGATTATAAAAACTCACAGGTGGCAAATAGACGTCCCTGGGGCAGGCGGCGAGACGAAGGCGGCAGCTAGCTGGCAAGCTGAACTCTCTGGCAACAAGATGACGGCGGCAGGTGATAAGGTCAGAGATACCAACCGAGGCGGCAGGGACTTCGGGCTGGAGGCTGGAGAAAGTGCCGGCAGCAAGACGACGCCACCGACAGGTGAAGCTGGTGGTGGTGGGAAGCGGTGGCAGCGAGAGCTAGAGAAAACGACGGTACATGTGGGGAAGTCGGGCTCGAGGGTGGAGAAAGTGCCGGCGGCAGAACGATGGTACCGGTAGCAAGTCAACGCCGTCGGCAAGAAAATGACACCGGCGGCGAGACGATGGTGCCGGCGGCAGGACGATGGCGCCGGCGGCAGGCGAAAGCGGGAGCAATCATAGGCGGCGGTGTTAGGTTTTAGAACAACTGCAGGTACGCCGGTTTCTGAGAAAACTGGGCGAAACAGACCGGTTCGTTGAAACCAGTCCTGTTTCTCAGGACGGTACCGGGCATTTGGCCGCTACCGGTAATACCGGTCTGACTCGTACGGATTGATAATCTTGTAGATGTATATATGCTCTTTATTATTAGGCTGATGTTTTTCAGCGTTAAAATAGATCTTAGTTACTTTCTAGTAATTATAGAAATTAGAATTGGATGTGTATTGTGTATAATAAAAATTCTAAAACCCAACTTCGGGTTAGGGCCTGTTCAGGCCAGTCTTAAGTCTATCCGAGCAAGCTCGAGCTAAATTAATTTTTAGACCATGAATATGAAGCTTAGGTGGCCACGTAAGCATATTATGGTAGTTGAGCATGCCTAACATAATAAATTCAGCTAGGCTAGAATAAAATATGAGTTATTAATGTATAAACAAGGTATACAAATAATTTTTTTATGGGTCAGCTACAGTTTTAGGCCTAGATCTAGGCCGTTGTAGCAATTAGTATATGTTTGAGATTTTTAGAATATATCATTTACATGCATAATCGGAATTTCAAATCACCAGATTGTCCCTATAGGCCTAACTTGATTTGAGTCACACATTTTCACCCAATTGAGCTAAGGGTTATAGGCTCATTTAACTTTCTTGCCTCGATTCCCACCTATATAGTCGCTTTTAGAATTTGAGTTAGTTTTGACTTTATACGGTTTTGATTCGAGTTTTTTGTCCATATGTATATTACATATACCCATTGGTAGGCCCCATTAAGCCATGGGTTGTCAGACGTCCAGATTATGCCATATGGCAAAATCTAAGCCTTCCACTTAGCCCTAGCTTTACCCATCGATTTTCAGAGATTTTTCTCCCATTTTGGAGTTATACACCCTTAGCATCGTCGTCACTTTGACTCACCACCGGCAAGTCTCCAGCTCGCCCTCGACCACTGAACCAGCACCCCTATGACCATCTCATGGCAGGCTTTCTATTTATACTTCTCACAACCACTGATGCCGCCACTAATACCATTCGACAGAGTTTTTACAGCCGATTTTCGTCGCTACCACCACCATTCGAGCCATTTTCCTGTGCCGGCTAGCCACCTCTGGCCAATCCAACCACCCACACAGTTTCATCTTGTCGAGATCTCCATTTTGAGACTACCCACGACCACCACCATTGTTGTGATTGGCGCCGGCGATGCCACCGCGCTCGTGGCAATTCCACACTCTTTCCTACAGTTTTTTGGCAAGCCATAGGCCGGAATCCACCAATCGCATGGGCCATCGATCCCGACCATCGGCGACCATCGGCGACCAAGCTGCATTGTCATCAGTGTTTTTCGGCGATGGGCACTGCTTGCC
>JAVDBV010083464.1:0-22457 GCA_032619315.1 Piper longum | reverse complement strand
CTTCTTCTATAGCATGCTTCCTCTTGAGAACATTCACCATTGGAATAGTTTTTGTCCTTAGCACCTTCAGTATCTAGAATCTTCTGTGGCTTCTCAATATAAAACATCTCCTCTTGAATTTCTAGATCCTTATAATCTATTTTGTGAGATGAATCTAAAACATACTTCTTTAACATGGGTACATGGAACACATCATGAACTGAGGTTAAAGTAGGTGGGAGAGCTAATTGATAAGTTACTTCTCCTAAAGGTTTGAGTATCTCAAAAGGTCCTAGGTATATTGGACTTTACTTGCTAGACTTGACAAATCTTGTCTTTCCTTTGATTAGTGAAATCTTATGGAAAATATGTTCTCCTACTTTGAACTCTACAGTTCTTTTGTGTAAGTCTGCATAAGATTTCTGCCTATCGTGAGCTTCTTTCATCTTTCTCTTCATTAACTCGGCTTGCTTGATAGTTTCCTTAAGCAGATAAGGACCAACTAATATAGGATCTCTAATGTCCAACCAACATGATGGTGAACGACATGGTCTTCCATACAATGTTTTAAATGTCGCCATACCTATAATGGACTCATAACAATTATTATAAGCAAATTCCACCAATGGTAAATGGTCTTTCCAGCTGCCTTGTCATTATAAAACACAAGATATTTGCAAATCTTCTAGGATTTAAATATTCCTTTTTAATTGACTATGAGTATGTGAATTGAAAGTTGTGCTAAACTTGAGTTCTGTTACAATAGCTTCTTGATACTCTTGCAGTAAACCTTGCATGTCTATCTGATACAATGGAGATGGATGTACCATGTCATTCAACTATATTGTCCATGTAGAGCTTAACCAATTGGTTCATACTCATTGTCATTCGGACTAGAATAAAGTAAGAAAATTTTATAAGTTGATCGACCAGTACCCTAATTGCATCATGATTCATTTTGGTTTTAGGTAGTCCAACGATAAATTCATGCTTAATATTTTCCCATTTCCACTTAGGTACTTCTAGTGGTTGAACTTGTCCCCCTGGCCTTTGATGTTTAAATTTCACGTGTTGCTAAGTTAGAGATTTTGAAACAAAGGTTGCCACATCTTTCTTCATTCTTGACCACCAATACATCCTTTTCATGTTTTAATACATCTTGATTACTCCTGGATGAATGGTGTATTTAGAGTGATTTCCTTCTAGAAGGACTTCTTGTCTTAACTCCTCATTGCTTGGAACACAAAGTCAACCATCAAATCTAATAGCTCAATCTTCTCCTTTCTTGACTTGTTCTAAAGAATGGGAAACCTAGCAGCTCCTTGTTTGTGTCCTGAGCTACTTTGATTCTGTCAACTAAGTCATTGGAGATAGTCAAATTTGCCATTATTGAATTTGGCTTACATATTTAATTCACTTCTATGATATCCTCCATTATCTTCCATTGATTGGCCATAATGTTGGATAGTTGTCCACATGGATTTATGCTAAGAATATTGGTGATTACATTAGCTTTTCTTGGATAATAAGCTATGTTGAAATCATAATCTTTTAATAAAATCTAGCCATCTTCTTTGTCTTAGGTTTTGGTCTTACTGTATGAAGATATATTTAAGGCTCTTGTGATCAATAAATACATCAAATTTAGCTTATGTAGATAATGTCTCCACACCTTGAGTGTAAAATCTATTGCTCCTAATTCTATATCATGGGTAGGATGAATTTTCCATGTACTTTTAACTATCTAAAAGCGTAGGCTACTACTTTGTCATTTTGCACGAGGACAACATTATAACCTTGGTTAGAAATGTTAGTACAAATAACAAAGCCTTCTACTCCTTGTGGTAATGTGAGAACTAGTGCTATTGTCAAACAATGCTTTAAAGTTTGAAAACTCTTTTCACATTCTTGGTCCCATACGAATTTCTTATCCTTCTTAGTTAGAAAAGTCAACTGAATTGTTATTGTGGAGAAATCCTTAATGAATCCCCAGTAATACCTTGCAAGTCGTACAAAACTCCTCACTTCAGTTATATTCTTTGACTGACTCCATTCTATAACTAGTGAATTTTTTGAAGGATCTATCGATACACCATTATTGGAGATAATGTGACCTAAGAATAAAACTTCTTTCATACCAAAATCACATTTACTGAATTTGACATACAACTTGTTCTTCCTCAATACTTCGGAGTGTTAATCTTAAATGTTCTTCATGTTTTTGTTCATTGTCAAAGTAAATTAAAATTTCATCCATAAATACAATGAAAAAATTATCTAAGTACTTATGAAAAACTCAATTTATCAAGTCCATAAAAGATGCTAGAGCATTAGTCAGCCCAAAAGGCATATCTAAAAACTCATAGTGCCCATATACTACTTTGAATGCACTCTTCATGATGTCCTCTTCTATAATCCTTAGTTAATGATATTGTGATCTCAAATCTATTTTAGAGAACACTCCTACTAATTTCACTTAATTAAACAAGTCATCAATCCTTGTTAATAGGTACTTGTTATTAATTTTGACTTGATTTCACAACCAATAATCAATATAAAGTCAAAGTAATTCTTCTTTCTTCTTGACATATAATACTAGTGATCCCCATGGAGAAACACTAAGTCTAATAAATCCATTGTCAAACATCACTTTCAACTCAATCTTGAGTCCTTGCAACTTGGTAGGTGCCATTCTTTAAGGTGCCTTAGAAATTGGAGTAGTCCCTGACAATAAGTCAATAGAAAATTCCATTTCTTTGGCTAAAGGTAAACTTAATAGCTTTTCTGGAAAAATATCCAAATATTCAAAGATAACCCTAACTGAGGATGGGTCAAGCTCCTTTGATTCTGACTCAGCTACTACCACACTAGTTTAGAATCAAGTGGTTGAAAATTTATCCATATTAGGCAGTCCTAGAAATTTGATATTTAGACATAATTTACATTTTGCTTAATTAATCCTTCATGAACCTCTAAACTTTTATAATCTCAACAAAGCAACTTAATAGTAATTAGGATATAATTTATAAGCTTAATTAAGATGTTTTAATTAATCAAGTGTTGTTGCATGATTTGACGCCTTGCCTCGTGTTGTATTTCTTGTCATGTGTGTGATTAGTTCATTTCATTCTAGGATTTAGGGAGTGAGCTTGCCCTGCTAGGTCAAAGAGCTATGCTCACTAGGTTTGTTGGTTTCCCTATGCTTGAATTCTCTGCTTGGATATTTGAATGGGGTTTAGCCATAGTTTATGTCTATAAGAATGTATTAGTGGCATTTCACCGAATCCCATTAAGACAGGGTCATTTAGCCGAACTTTTTTAATGTTTAATAAAATTTCAAGGTTGAGATCCCTTGACGATTTTCAAGCTTATAAGATCCAATTAAGTATAATATAAATTCCCTACCCGAGCCTCATATGTATATGGCTATTTTGTTTTAACGTTACGAGAGTTAAGGAGATACGAAGACTGTCCTAGTACTCCTCCTACCTATAGTACGGTATATTAGATACTATATTAGATACTGCATAACGTAGCACATTTACGGAACTTGTGGCACTAACAACTAGTTCACTTCGCCATTCAAGTACCTTGGTGGATGTTCTATGGAGGTTGATGTGAAGGCAAAAGTTTATGATTTATGGTATGCATGTATGTTTTGCAGTGCCATAGCACTGGCTTTTATTTGACAATATTACGTTAACTCTCCCACTTATTACCTAGTGAGTGGTTATTCTCGAAGTCTCACTATTTTCGGGGATATTTCATCATCCATTTGCCAATTTGGTTATTTTACTAATTTCCTACAGACTCAGTGATCTTTTGATTATTGATACTTTTCCTATTATGTACGCACGTGAGTTTCCTTTGCGTTGGCCTGCATAAGTGGGCATATCTGTAATGACCCGCTATTTTTCAATTATTTAATTGTGCTTAGATGACCAGGTGTTACTTAAACAAACTACTAAGTTGCTCAATTATAGCAATTTAACAACAATGTATAAAGATTAGTTTCCACTGTCTCGGACCGTTTCCCATTAGCCACACATATTTCTCAATAAAAATTAAAAGGGAGTCCCATTATTTATCTTGCTCCATGCTCTGGTTGTCAATGACTTCTCCCATCTAAGTTCGTATCTGCACACCTGCGGAGGCAATTCTGCATTAGTGATTACAACACTAAGTAGTATAATAGATAAATCAAGTCAAGTACATTCCACTAATTCCCTATGTTCGTTTTAATATCCGGTGGAGCGATACCACTATACTCCAAAATAATGTGAAGGAGCTATCCACAGTGATCCACACACCCCGGTCGTAGCCTTTTTTTTTGGGAGGCTACCACTACAATCTCCAGTGTCAGTGCCTCGCACACCCTGGCCGTAGCCTTTTTGTGGGGAGGCTATCACTGCACTCAGGTGATTGTTACACCCCGTTTGTGGGGAAGCTCTCATTACCAATTCTAGTGTCAGTGCCTTGCACCCCTCGACCGTAGCCTTTTTATGGAGAGGGTATCACTGCACTCTAGTGCCAGTGCCTTGCACACCCCGGCTGTAGCCTTTTTCGGGGAGTCTATTACTGCACTTAGGTGATTGCTACGCCCCGTTTGTGGGCAAACTCTCACTACCAATTCTAGTGCCAGTGCCTCGCACACCCCCACCGTAGCCTTTTTATTAGAAGGCTATCATTGCACTTCAATGCGATAGAGGAATCGCTGTGCCTCGCTCACCCCGGCCGTAGCCTTTTTATGGGGCGGCTATTACTACTCCAAAACAATTTGATGCAATAGACAATTTACATACATAATACGGCCCCGTGTCGGACTGAGTCAATTCCTTGACCCCGGTTGCACTCGGTGCATGGTGGTCGAATCTGGGCTCAGGTTGACCTAGGCTACCAATAAGGAAAATACAATGTTCTACCTATTATACATACCTGACTTATGATTTCGTCCGACTCTGATCCGCTAACCCTAATATGAGTGAAAGCATAAAATTATACATTAGTATAATTTTATTTGCATGAACCTACATGAAACTAAACGATATGCCATATTAAATATTTCATCTTCCATAATTCTATTGAGATAATTGATTATTCATGTGACATACTCCTTTAAGTCATTCTTCACATTTTAAGTTAATTATCTAAGTCATAATTATCCCATGATAATTAATAAAATAATTATTAATTTATAACTAGGAATTTAATTACTATTTTTGGTATATTCTTTAACTAATTTGTATTATCCTAATTTAAGGATATTCTTAATACAACTATTTTAATTTATTTAATTTAATAAAGGTTCAATTTTTATACGATTATAATTTATTAACCCCTCGATTTAATTTAACCGCTTGTAACAAGCCAATTAATTATTGACCGTTTATCACGACCGTATTTTATTATTTGTGGCAACTTCCATAAATTAATTTATTAATTTAGCCACTTAACTCATAACCCATTAGAATAATTATTTTTATGGATTTATCACTAGTTAATATTATTTTAACTTGAACCGTGTCGAGTCAACCCGTATTTATAAGTTTGCCATTCTTCTTGCCCGACGCTCCTTTTCTTCTCCATGATCTATCTTTCTACCCAAAACCAGCACCGTCATCTTCTTTTCCAACGCAAAACCAGACTACAACTTTTATTTACTCTGACAATCTAATTAGAACTCCAAATATCCAAGCTTTATCGCAGTTATTCAATGGAGAATCGGATTGCACCTAACATGGCGACCAACCAACACCACCATGACACCCCAACCAGCAGCCACCATGGCATCCTTGTTTTGCATCACCAAGGCGACCAAATCAGCAGCCAAGGCGACCCCCATGGAGTCGGAACCAGCAGCCATGGTCCCTGATTTGCACCAAAGGCAACTCCGCCCTAGCCACCCAAAGACGTCCCTTTTCCTGCTTCATGTCAGCCTTTTCTTGCATTACCAAGGCGACCCCTGCTGCACCTCTCCAAGGCAACACTTTCCTACAGCAAGGCCCCCCAATTCTGACCAGTAGTACTGCCCAAGCACTCCCTTCCTTCCTCTACAATCACGCCATACCAAAAGAAGAGAAACACGCCATGAATTGTGACTCCCTTGCCATGATGCTGCTGCTGCAAATCAGCAGGGCGTGCTACCGTCTTGGTATGTAATTTCAATGGAAATCTCTCATATTTGAGGATGTAAATGAAGCAACAGCAACACACAATGATCGTGCAGCAAGAATTGTACTCATGGACGTGCTTACAATTTTATTTCCAGCTTTTTATTTTTGTTTAGTTCTTCCCTTTCTTGTGATTCTAGACGTTGATTCCATAATCATCTAGTTTATTATCAATTGATTATTATTGTAAAATATGCATACATGAAAATTATGAGAGGAGGAAGAAGAAGAAAATTACCCAAGCAAGGAGGAAGATGGCGTCTGTCTGAGGAGGAAAATTAAAGATGACGCCCTCCCCTTCTCCTTTTATAATGATATAAAATGACGGCTAGGGTACATGGAAGCACCTCTTCACAGTAATTCCTTTAACCGGGTAATTGGGCAATCGACACGGTTTATTTAACTATTTAAATTGTTAAACCGTATGGTTCACTTAACCGGTTAAATGGGTATGGGTAAACGATGTAGTCGACTCAACCGATTCAACTAGAATTAATTGGTTAAAAATTACTTTTTACTTAATCAGATAATTCATACTTAATCAGCTAACGACATTTCATTTAAATGCAAAATTAAATTTTCCCACGTTCGATCTGAGCACGTCGAACGTTATTATTATTATTATTATTATTATTATTATTATTATTATTATTATTATTATTTCGGGTCTTTACAAGATCCAATGGCTCGCGGGAGGCGGGAGTGTGGTAGTTGTGTTGTATTTTGGTCATGTAATTTGTTTTGTCCCCCAATGATTTATGTACTGATCTGAGGGTTTGTCCCAAACTTTGTACGCTTTGACTGACTTTTGGTTATCATCATACTTTGGTGTTTATGAGTATGTTCATGTTATTATCGTTTCTTCCCTAAAAACTTGCCGAGCAGGGAGTAAAACTTTGGGTCAATTCTAACAAGTCTTTTGTATGATTTTAGGCCTCAAAGTCATGGAACTGATGAGGAGCAATGTAAAGTGCACAAAACCCTTGTTACCCTTGTTTTGCAACTATGTGGTTTGTTGAAGAAATGTGTATCGGAGAAGCACATGGTTCATACTACTTGAAGAGTCTATGTGAAGATAAGGTATTGGGGTATGATACCATGGCATTTGATGATGTCTGTGTTTAATTTCATTTGTGTGATTTGGGTATGTGGAACAGGTAACCACGACCCTTAACGTCTGACATCATGTCATTAATTAATAACATACATAGCAATCTAGGTTGAAACCTAAACATAATAACCTACTTATTAATATGATTCAAGTTCAACCTCTTTGTTGTTGTGGGGGTGCACCTCTTTTACAACATGGTGCTATCATTGCACATTTTAAAGTCAACCTCTTAGTTGTAGTGAGGGTACACCTCTTCTACAACTTGGAGTATGCATTTTGGCAAACTTCAAGTTTAATGCCCTTCCTATAGTGTATGATGTAAGCATGCATACGATAGTACCCTCTGCAGGGTTTACTGTCTTAAGCCTCCTCGAGGTTAAGATCTACTTCACGACATTAGTTCAATTCTGGTTAGGCTAACGAATAGTTTTCTAAGCCAACAATCATGATTTGGTCTTGCTTCAAGTCAAGGGAATACAACATGGTATTAGAGCCGACTTCTTGGGCTATTAATGTAACACCCTGATTTTGGTTTACTTAAGAATCAGATTAAAATTGTTACGATCAATTAATCTGCAAGACTCGAATGATAAATAGATCCAAACAACCTTCTTGGCATCTCTAGAATGGAAGACACGTCATGATACATCAAGTAAATATGCAAAAACACATCGATACAAACAAAAGAATGATAAAGAACGACGCGTTGAGCTCAAATGTGTGTAATATCTATTTGTCCTTCCACTAAAGCTGACCGAATATATAGGAATAGAAGACCTACATATATAGTAAGAAAAATGTTAGTAACGAGTGTTGCTAGTCCAAAAAATAACTAGTACAAATTGAGAAGTAGAATTTGATTTTCACAAGGAAAGAAAATTCCTAGGCCAAAGCACGAAGGCCGTGTATTTTCACGAAGGCCAAGTATTCTCATGCAGTTGTCTTCAGTACCCTTTAATACCACAAATCTATACATGCACGTTACATAATAGTAGCCGTCTGCTCCATACTTCTCTAGATATGAGGAAGTTTAAGATGTATAGATGTTAAGATCCCTTGGGAATGACACAACTCTCTCACTAATCTAATTCTCACTATGACATGCGTAGAGAGTAGCTAACTCTTCTATGAGTAAGGGATTCGGTCGGGCTCTAGGAATTGGTATATTGATTATGTCTCTAGTTGAAGTAGCTTATGATTCTAAATGTAGGTATGCATTAGAGTCATAAATATTCACATAAGAGAGTTGATTGTAAAATGCCAACCTAGTTTTGGTTGCACATGAATGTGGAATGATGCCAAGGTAGTGATTGTAATAAATAGCGAAAGCCCTTTATGATTAAACTTGTTTCCCTAGATATCAACTGTAATTATGTATAACTTGATTAACACAACAAGTTGTGCTACCTATTAACTAAGTGAAATTACACACCCCATATCCATTTTTATTAATAGAACTAGTATTAACTTTGGCTGTTATTTTCTCTTCTTATGCCCTTGCTTTGATTTTTAAATTAGATTAGTATGCCAGTTTCATGACCTTGCTCATCTTGATAGTTTAGTGCAGATCTTCACTATGTCATTTACTCTCTATAGTTAACTCATCAAGTGTAATAAATCTTCTTATCAATAGTGACCTCAGAACATGAAATCGTCGTGTGAACGATACTCACTCATTATTTTATTACTTGCTCAATGCATGCACTTACGTGATGCATTAAATAGCACAACAGGTTTTTGGCCCTCTTGTCAAGGATTTGCTTTGCTTTTATCTCACTTAATAGCTATCTTCTAGAAAACTTATTTAGTTTATGTTTCCATGTAGTATATGCAAAAAAGTCCACCAAAATGATTGTTTCCTTTTGACTCAAAAATAGAAAGGCCTCCCTAGGGATTAGAAGAGAGTGGAGGGAATCTATGACTCATAACTTTAACCAACTAAATATTGGTTATCAGATCATTGGAGAGCAATCTTTTTCTAACCAGAATTTTGGCATCAGAATTTGGTGAAATAAAACTCTATGGAATAATCCTTTGTAAACCAGAATATCAATAATTAAGTTAGGTCAGTGCATCCGAATCAGATGGAGCATGACAACAACAAATCATTGGTAGAACTTGTTCATCCACAATTGGAGGATTTCAACATTAGCATTGTGAGACCACCGATTCTAGCTAACTACTTTGAACCAAAACCTTATATGTTTCAAATGTTGCAATCAGGTGGATAGTTCAATTAACTGTGTAAAGACTGTGTTAACACCCATTACCATCGCCATGGCCGAAATCTACCGGTTGTCACCACCAACACCTCTGCCATCATGCTCCCTGTCGATCCTAATCGGCGGTGACCCTAGCCGCGACGCTGTCGACATGTTCTGGCGATGGGCACCACCGCCCTCATTCAACCCATTTACCCGCTACCCATTTTTGGGTTTGTCTGCCCATTTTTCTCGTCCACCTGGTTATGCCCGTCTCCTAGACCATGTCCATGTTTGAGTCTGCCAGTCCAGTTTTGGTCCGCCCAGCCAACCCAAATAATTTTCCAGTTGGGGTTGGTTTAGGCCATCCAGTTTGGTCTGGTTCAGTTTTGTTCAGTCTGGTTAAGCTCGTATTCAACCACTTCTCGACTTTTTTTGATTATGAGGAATGAACTCATCAACTTAAAATGTAGGGATCCACTCATCCAAATTAGTTTTTCATCTCATTCTTGGTATATTAGTCAACCTTCGAGGTCCGTATAATTATTTGAAATATTGTATTTTCCCTTTTTGCAGCCCTGGTCGGCCTGAGCCCAGATTCGACCACTATACACCGAATGCAACTGGGGTCAAAGAATTGACTCAGTCTGACACGAGGCCGCACCCTTTAAAATTACTATATGGGAGTCTTGGTCGACCAGAGTATCTGACCACCATGCGCTAGAAGGCAACCGGGGTCGACTTAATTCGACGCAGGGGAGCACCCCCTAAAAGATTGAATACCTGCCCCCATGCCAAAAAGGGTGACAGGGCGTAGTGGGCACCCAACTCAATCACTACCTAGGATGAAACGACAAAAAATTCATGATTAAATATTTCCCACCTTCTAAGATAGTGCAGTTTAGAAATGAGATTACTTCATTTGTTCAATTAGAGAATGAATCTTTTTATGATACATGGGAGAGGTTTAAGGACCTCCTAAGGAAGTGTCCTTATCATGGGATTCAACCATGAGTTTATATTTAAACCTTTTACAATGGGTGGATGAGCCAAACCAAATCAATAGTGAATACTACAACCTGATGGTCCATCATGATAAAAACTTATGAAGAAGTCTATGAGTTGATGGAGAAACCAGCTTCCGATCACTCCAAGATGATGTATGATAAGATAATAAAGAAAGATGTGTCAAGTGTAATACAAATGGATTCACTTAATGCCCTATCAGCACTGATGGCGGCCTTGAGGAGGCAAAAGTAGAACCCGGAGAACAAGACTCAGCCCCAGGCACAAGTATCACAAGCCCTATCCTATGATTTTTGTTGAAATGAGAAGTAATGTTAGCAATGCCCTTCCTAATAGAAATAGTGAACTTTTAGGCAATTACAACAAGAATCAGAGCAATATATACTCCAACACCTATAGTCCAGGTTGGAGAAACCATCTAAATTTTGGATGGGGAGGATAATAAGTTGGTGGGTAGAATCTTCAAGCTCAAGTGCAAGCACCACTAGGATACCAAGTCTTAGCATGAAACCAGATGCAAGGAAGTATAAAGAAAGCCTAGGTACGGATGAAGAAAATGAAGATCGATGGGTAGAAGTGCATAAACCAATTCCTTAACTTGAACTAGCAAAGTATGTTCCTAAGCTTCCTTATCCACAGAGTCAACAAAAGAGTAAGGTGAACCAGAATTTTTTGAATATCTTCAAAAAATTGAAGATCAATATCCCATATGTCGAGGTATTGGAGTAAAATCCTAGTTATGCAAAGTTTGTGCAGTAGATTTTGTCCAAAATTAAGAACCTGGAAGAGTTTGAAATAGTGACACTTAATGATGAGTGCACTGTAGTTCTGCAAAGGAAACTATCTCCAAAGTTGAAGGATAGAAGGAAATTTATCATTGCATGCTCCATTAGATCAAATTTTTCATGCAAAGTCCTTCGTGATTTAGGTGCTAGCATAAATTTGATGTTATTGTTCATTTACAAAAACAATTGAAGCTAGGAGCCCACTACTATAAAACTTCAGTTAGCTGACATGTTCTATATTTTTTCAAATGGAAAAATTGAGAACATCTTGGTGAAGGTGGATAAATTCAACTTCCCTGCAAAGTTTGTGATATTAGACATGTAAGAAGACAAAGATGTCCCACTCATGATACAACCATTTCTTTCAATAGGAAGAATGCTAATTGACGTCGCTAGAGGAGAACTGATTATGAGACGATCAACAAGTAGTGTTCAACATCCTCAAGGCCATGGAATACCTAGCAACAATTGATGACTATTTTGCAGTTAGTATCAGCAACCAAAAAGTCACGAAAGTCCAAGAAATAAGCCAATTTTTTGTCCTGTGTAATATATACTGACCTCAAGGGATGTAGAAGAGGAAAATGAAGTTCTAGTTGAGTTGATGATTTGGCTAAACAACCAACCAAGCAATAGTGAAAGATGTTAGCAGCCGGAGCCCTTGCTTATACAAAATTTTGAATTGAAGATAAACATTCCATCAATTATCAGTCCTTCGGAGTTGGAGTTGAAGCATCTTAATTATGCATTTTTTGCACAACCTAATGCTCTTCCTATCATTATTTCTGAATCACTCACATCTTTGCAAAAGGAGAAATTACTAAGAATTCTAAGCAATTACAAGTTGTCTATTGGATGGACAATTGCCAACATTTGAGACACTAGCCCGAATATTGGCATGCACAAAATTTCTTGAAGAAGGATATAAGCCATCTATTGAACAATAAAGATGCTTCAATCTTATAATGAAAGAAGGAGATACTCAAATGAGTAAATGCTGAAATCATCTATCTAATTGCTAACATTTCATGGGTTAGTCCTATCCAATGCATTCGAAAAAAGGGAGGAATAACTATTGTACCCAATTAGAACAATGAGCTAATTCCTTCTATAACAGTCATTGGTTGGAGAGTTTGTATGTATTATAGGAAGGTGAATAGGGCCATAAGAAATGATCACTTTCATTCATTGATCAGATGCTGAATAGATTGGCTGGACCATAATATTATTGTTTCTTAGATAGTTATTCAGGATATAATTAAATAGCAATCCATCCTGAAGATTAGGAGAAAACCACATTCACATGTTTATATGAGACATCTACCTTCAAAAGGATGCCCTTTGGACTTGGCAATGCCCTAGGAACATTTTAAAAATGTAGCTATCCATTTTGTCAAACATGGATGATGACAAAGAAATCTTTATGGAGGATTTTCTCACACTTGGAAGTACATTTGACCAAGTACTTAGAAACTTTAGATAAAGTTCTGAAGAGATGTGAAAGTTCCAACCTTGTTTTGAATTGGAAAAAATGTCACTTCTAGGTAAGAGAAAGAATCGTAGTAGGATATAGAATCTCATGTAAAGGCTTGGAGGTGGACAGATCCAAAATAGAGTTAATCGAGAAGCTGCTACCACTAACCAATGTGAAGGGAATAATTAGCTTCCAAGGCCATGCTGGATTTTATATGAGGTTCATAAAAGTGTAACACCCCAATTTCGGTTAGCTTATGAATCGAATAGGAAATGTTCCCTTCCTAGGTCATGTTTAAAGTTGTATAGATCCAAACAACCTTCTTAAGTATCATGAGAATGAAAGACATTATTAAATACACGTCAAAACACATCGAATATAAATAAAAATAAGAAAGTAAATAATTGTGCTGAGCTTAAGTGTGTGCAGCATTTGTTTGTTGTCCACCAAAGTTGACTCAAGATTGCAAGACCTACATACATTATATTAAAAATGTTAGTAATGAATGTTACTGGTCAAAAAAACAACTAACAAAAACTAGCAAAAGGTTATTCTATCATTACACACGAAAAATTTTTAAACTTTAAGATTCCCTCACACTGGGCGGTAAGCAAACATACTTAAGAAAATACAGGCTCGCATGCATGACTCATAATCATACTCATACATACAATTATTAGGCCCTCACATCTTCCATATCCCCGCTACGGTACTCGAGTGGCAAAAGGAACAGTTAAGTTATTAACACAAATTCTAGAAATGTGCTACATTACACAGAACCTTCATACACAACACTACCTCAGGGTTTGAAGGAGTGCTAGTGCAGTCTATACATATCTTTATACCACTCATTCTCTTATTCGTGAAATCCGTAAAAATACGCGTACTTATATACAGGTTTAGGGAAGAGGCTTGTATCATACATTTCTGGAGCTTTAGTTCGAAAACCAACAAGGGATCTCATCCATATAGTTTTATTAAACATGTGTAGAAAACACGGTTAAATGGCCCGACATCGGAAAGATCCGATAAAACACCTCCAATATTGTCCGAAGTTTAAAATATGATTAAACTCTACACATAAGGAGTCAAGTAGAGAGGGAGTCATATGTACTTATGGTCCAAGCTCCAAGCGTATCTGCACATCTTCGGTGAGCTCGGATTGTATAACTTACATTGAAACCAACTACTAAGAAAAACTGATGTCTCTACATGATGCATACTCATGGTGTGTGCTCATATCATCAATACATCCTAATAAAGAAAACAACACCGACAAACATATAACAAAACATACAACACTCAAATTGAGACATAATAATAATAATAATAAATAAATAATATACAACACAAGAATACATAATTAAATATAAATACATAATAACATGCATGCAACTAATAAATAAATAAATAAATACATAGATAATTAAATAAATGTATATACAATTTAGTAAACATAATAAGACTAATATTCATAAGTAAATATAATACTAAGAATAACAAATAATCATGTAAACATTCTTCATATGCAAAAAATATATAAATAAAATTAAATAAGCAATATAATAAATAAATAAATAAATTAACATACAAAGAATACTCATAACATTAAAACATGCTAAATATTGTTAATATGCATCTAAACTAATGTAGAGGTTATCGAATTACCAAAAAAGGTGCCAGAACAGACAAAAACATCCGAAAAAGAGTTGAACAAGACCGAATGTAGTTGAACCAAACCGAATTGAATAGGCTAGACCAACCTGATATGGGTTAATTGAAAAATGGGCTGGGTTAATTGGGCACGCATGATTGGACTGACGGATTCGGTCAAGGGCTGAATGGCTGGTGAACAAGATGCTGCACGCGGACACAATCGCGGGCAGGCAGACGTGGTCGCGATCAGGCCGATCGTGAATCGGGCAAACGGACCGAAAGGGGCAGCCGGTGCCCATGGCCAGAAAAGGCCGACAACACCACGGTTGGGGTAGCCACTGGTCGGGATCGACAACCTATATGATGAGGAGCATGGTAATGATGGAAATCGGCGGAGTGTGGCCACTGGCTGGCCGAAAAATAGCAAGAAAGGTGTGGTTTCGCTGTCAAGGGTGGTGGCATCACCGGCGGCGATCACGGCCACGGTGGTGGTCATGGGTGGTCTTAAAATGTAGATCATGGTAAGATGAAGCATTGTGGGTGGTCGGATAGGCTACAAGTGGCTCGCCGGTACCGGAAAATGGCCCATACTGTGGCGACAATGGCGGAGACCAGCTCAAAAATCTCCTTCACTAGCAGTGACCGCGGCCACGCTGGTGGTCATGAGAGGTACGACTAGAAATCCGGCCATGAGGTGGTCATGGGGGTGCCGGTATGGTAGCCGAGGGCGAGGTGGATACTTGCCCGCAGCGAGCCAAATTGGTGGTGATGCTAACACGGTGAAATTGTGAAGAATCGTGTAAATCGTGGGAAATCCCTCGGAAAATAACATGGTGAAGATAATACTGAGTGGACGACTTAGATTTTGACACGTGGCACAATCTGGACGTCCGACAACTCGTGGCCTAGTGGGGACTACATATGGGTATATACAATATATATATGGACGGAAAGCTCAGATTGAGACCGTCCAAAATCGAAACTAACTCGAGTCTTAAAAGTGATTCTATAGGTTAGAATCGAGGGAAGAAAGCTAAATAAGCCTCGACTAAACTTAAATAGGCTGGACCCATAGGGGCACAATCCGATGATCCGAATTTCCTATGCTATATGCAAATGAAATACCCAGAAAATACCAAACGGATACTAAATGCTGCAACAGCCTAAATCTAGGCCTAAAATCCTGGTCAACTCATAAAAATTATATATATACCTCATATACACACTTATAACTCAAGCTCTACTATATTGTAACTGAAACTATCATAAGCATGTCGGCCATGCTCAGCCTCCATAACATGCTCACATGGCCATCTTGGCCTCACACTTATATTCTTAAAATCAGTCTGACTCAACTCGCTCTAATCGACTCAATACTCACCTGATTCGGGTAACCTACAAGCAGGTAAAACCCTAACCCACAAAAAGACTTCTTAAAATTGTAAAATTGTAGAACCACTATGCAATCTATTGGAAAAAGATGTACCTTTCGTATTTGATGAGGCTTGTCTTAATGTATTTAGTAAAATGAAGGAATGACTCATTTCAACCTTGATTATTGGTTTACCAATCTATTCACAACCATTCAAATTAATGTGTGACATAAGTTGTCACGACCCGACCTAAAGTACAATGTAATAGGCCTAAGTCATTTATTTAAAAGTAGTTAACCAAATTAAAAATCTATAGTTCCATCCCACTTATAAATATGATCTTATCCCGGTAGGTATTACATCTGGGACTAAGTTGAGAGATCTCAATATCCACCAACCTTAGGGAATTTCATCCCCAAAATTCCTACACTTGACCCGTTGCTAGCCCCATTGGCACGTGATTGGCAACCTAGCTAATATCCCTAGTTCAGCCCACCATTTAACATAGAATCAGGAGGCTCTGATATTATTTGTAATGACCCAGCCCAAAGTACAAACTAATGGGCTAAGTCATTTCTTCGAAAGTGCTTAACTAAGTTAAAGATATATAATCTATTCTCACTTATAAACATGATCTTATCTCAGTAGGTATTAGATATGAGACTAAGTTAAGGGATCTTACACAAGTGATTATGCCATTAGTGCTATTTTGGGCCAATGCAAGAAGAGGGTTTTCCATACCATCTACAATGCAAGCAACCCATTGAATGAAAGTCAAATAAACTACACTACTACAAAAAAGGAATTGTTGTGGACAAATTCAGATCTTACTTAATGGGCACTCTAGTGATAGTTCACACAAACCATTCAGCTTTAGAATACCTACTACAAAAGAAATAAATCAAACCAAGGCTTATCAGATTCGTGTTATTAGTAGAAGAATTTGATCTGAAAATAAGATAGAAAAATGGATCTAAGAATGTAGTAGTTGATCACTTGTCCAGACTAGTACATAAGTAAAATGGAGCCAACTTGTTGCCAATTCAATTAAGCTTTCAAGATAAGCAACACTTTCAAGTTAGGACATCTAAGTTAACATTCTTGATTATGTTAATTTTCTTATTGCTCTAATTATTTCCTTAAATAGTCCACCATAGTAGAAAAGAAAGTTTTTGAAGTGAAGTCAATCATTGTTTTTGGGATGAGCTATATTTTTTTAGAAAATGCAATGACTAAATGATTAGAAGATGTCTCAAAGAAGAAAGAAGGTCAGACATTTTGTATCATTGCCACTCATCAAAATATGATGGCCATTTTGGAAGCCAAAGGACATCAATGAATGTTTTACAATCAGGATTTTATTAGACGACACTTTTCAAAGATGCTAATTCCTTTGTGAGGCGATGTGACAAGTGCCAAAGAAGGGGGAGCATATCGAGAAGGAAAGAGATGCCCTTGCATGGAGTGCTTGAAGCAAAGCTTTTTGATGTATTTGGAATAGACATCATGGGACCATTTGTGTCACCCAACAACAATCTATACATATTGGTAGTATTTGATTATATTTCAAAATGAAGTAGAGACATTCTCAACCAATGATACCAAGACAGTTATAAGGTTCTTAAAGAAGAACATCTTTTCAAGATTTGGTAACCCAAGAGCAATCATCAGTGACAAAGGATTACACTTTTGCGACAACGGATCACACATTAGGAACAAAGCCTTTGAAACCTTAATGTCAAAGTATGGAGTCAAACGTAAAGTTGTAGCAGTATATCACCCACAAACAAGAGGATAAACCGAAATTTCTAATTGTGAAATCAAGAGAACTTTGAAGAAGATTGTAAGTCCATCAAGAATTGAATTGCCACTAAAATTGGATGATGCATTATGGGCTTAGAGAACACCTTTAAAGATACCAATCGAAATGCTTCCTTATAGATTGGTCTTCTGAAAGGCATGCCACCTACTTTTTAAGCTAGAGCTCAAAGCATATTAGGCTATTCAAAAGTTGAACATTGATGCTAAAGAATGTGGAGAAGAAAGGTTATTAGAATTGAATGAATTGGATGAGCTTAGACTCGATGTATATAAGAATACCAGACTATATAAAGAGAGAATTAAGCTGTGTCATGACAAACACATTTTGGCCAAACACTTTGAACTAGAACATCATGCATTGCTTTACAATTCTTGGCCGAGGCTTTTCTGGGAAAGCTTAATTCTAGGTGGTATCAACTTTACATTGTGATACATGCATTTCCACATGGTACTATACAAATGAGGAATGATAAAAATGGAAATCAATTCCAGGTCAAGGGCCAAAGGATCAAGCACTATCATGAAGGAGATGTGAACCGATTCACTTCATCAATCTTGCAAACTTTAGAATGACTAGAACATAGTCAAGCTAGTGACGGTAACAAGCGCTTCTTAGGAGGCAGCCCAACTTGTTTGTGTTAAACATTAAACAAAAAACTGACGTTTTTGCTTCATATAAAGCTGACCCGATGAAAGCATGGTGAACCAGAAAAGAATAAAACCATAAATCAAAAAGGTAAATCACGAATGATAAAGTGAAAAGGTAAAGTTTTGTTTTTACCTATCTCTTTCATTCTGGCACTACCCCCATTGTTTGATTAATTCAATAACATTTAAGTATACATGGTTGAACAAGTAATATAAGGATAAGTTTGAGTATCGTCCCACATAGATGAATTTTTTAAACTAATATAGAAAAGGAAATTAAGAACAAAACAAAAACAATTGACCTAACTAAATCTAAGTATTAACTTTAAATTAAAGAAAAATTTATAATGATAAAACTTATTCTAGAGTCTGATTTCCCTTAACATGAGTTTAATATTCATCACATCTTACTCTTATCTTTTGCTCTTTCGAATTGCTGATCTAGGAGAGTTATATGACATGGTGGCTCCCGTTCCTTTATGCATATATTATTTTGCCTCAATTTTTACAATGAAATAAATTTAATTAAACTATGTTAGGTTCTATTCTTCTCTAGAATGAAATAAAGGATTACTCCATAATAAAAATAGAAAACATTATAAAGAAGAAACTACTTCTCATTATAAAAGGAAAAGAATTACAAAAACTAGAACTAATTCTAAGCCAAGAGTTCACCCTCTTTTCTTCTCTTCTCTTGAACAACAAATGACTACCCCATTATATAAAAGATGAAAAACCCAATAGATACAAGAATTCGAAGGAATTCAGAATACAATGTAATCTAATTAATTATGATACCCACTCAAGTCTCCAACTCCTTGACTTACTCAAATGTAGCCAAAGCTATGTACATCCACCTTCATTAATGTAACGACCCGTCATTTTTCACAATAGTGTGGGCCTACTTAGCCGGGTATTACTAAAAATATAATTTCTATTAAAGCAAATAAGTCTAACTCATTAAAATAAATTAAGTTGCTGACAAGACATTAAAGGGTTGTCCCACAGTCTTAGACCGTTTCTCACAGCCACATTTATAACTCAAGAAAATAAAAAGGGAAATCCGCTCATTATCCTTTCGCCACCTTAGTTGGTAAAAGAACCACCCAGTCTTCCTTTACACTCTCATTTCCAAGCTGTTAACTTGCGGATGTAATTCCAAGTAGTGATTAAAAGACTAAGGCTATATAATTAAATAAAACAAGTCAATAAAGTCCCTCTCACTATCGATATTCCTCGCTATTAGGTCCATTCTAGCATGTCCATTACCAGTTGATGGTTCATGCCACCATGTCCGTTGGTCGACCGATGGATCCAGCCACCGTGTCTATTATCGATTGATGGGTCCTGCCACCATGTCTGGTTGTTGACCGATGGTTCCTCCCACCGTGTCTATTTATTGATCAATGGATCCAGGCACTATGTCTATTATCAGCTGATGGGTCCTGCCACCATGTCCGGTTATTGACCGATGGATCCTGCCACCGTGTCTGTTTATTGACCGATGGATCAAGCCACCATGTCTATTATCGGCTGATGGGTCCTGCCACCATGTCATGTCCGGTTGTTGACCGATGGATCCTGCCACCGTGTCCGTTTGTTGACCGATGGATCCAGCCACCGTGTCTATTATCGGCTGATGGGTCCTACCACCATATCCGGTTGTTGACCGATGGATCCTGCCACCGTGTCCATTTCTTGACTGATTGATCCAGCCATTGTGTCTATTATCGGCTGATGGGTCCTGCCACCATGTCTGGTTGTTGACCGATAGATCCTGCCACCGTGTCCGTTTGTTGACCAATGAATCGAGCCACCGTGTCTATTATTTATTTTGAAGGGTGGGGTTGGTGTCAGACTGAGTCAATTCCTTGACCCCAGATGCACTCGATATATAGTTATCGAATCTGGGCTTATGTCGATCAGACTGCCCACAAGGAAAAATACAACACATTTTAAATAATTATACGAACTTGGTTAGCTTGTATGTAATCCCGCAACTATGACTACAATCCTAATATGAACGAGAACATAAAATTATACATGAGTATAATTTTATTCGCGTAACAATGCATGCAACTAAATGATTAATATCTCTATCTTTATATCAATTTGACAATTTAATAAATATAATAATAATTAAATAATTATCTAAAATAATAATTAAAGAAATTTATCATAACATCTAATCATGTTAAACTATATTAATATGCATATAAACTAATTTAAAGGCTTTCGAATTACCAAAAACGGTCGAGAAACGGGTAAATACGAGTTGAACCAACCTGAACCAAGTTGAACCAGACCAACCCAAATGGTCTGAACCAACCCGGCTGGAAAATGGGTTGGGTTGGCTGGGCGACCTGAACTGGACATGGTTTGGCGGCTGGTGGAGTTGGACTAGCCTTGTGGACGCGAACGTGAACGGGCGGATAAAAACGGGCACACAGACCCGAACACCAGCGCGGGTAAACGGGTTGGGCAGAGCGCCGCCACTTCCCGTCGCTGGAAAGCGTCAATGGCAGCGCGGTTGGTGGCGCCGTCGGTCACGATCGAAAGAGGACGTGACGGCGGACATGTTGGGGGTGACGACTCGCAGAATCCAGCCACGGCGTGGCCGAAAATTGGCCGAAACAGTGAGTTGTTGCCGTCCTCGATGGCGGCATCGCCGGCGGCAATCACGGCCATGGCGATGGTCATGGTGGTCTCAAAATGTATATATAGATGAGTATAAGCCATTGGAGTAGTCAAACCGGCCGGTGGTGGCTCGCCGGTGCGAGAAAACGACACAAACAGTGGCGGCGACGGCGTAAATCGGCTCCAAAAACTACGCCGTAGGCGGCCTGCAGTGGCGGCGATAGTCGTGGGAGTTACGAATGGAAAGCTGGTCAGGAGGTGGTCATGGGGGTACTAGTCCGGTGGTTAGGGACGAGACAGTGACTCGCCGGCGGGGAGTTGAAGTGGTAGCATCGTTAACACAAATCATGAATGATGCGAGCAAGGAGGAAGATACCAAGTGAAGAAGAAGCCGGCTGAAGAAGAAGAAGAAGAAAATTAGAATGACGCCCCCTCTCTATTTATATAAACAAATGACGGCTAGGGTTTTGTAAAAATACCCTAATGCCGGTATTTCGTTTAACTAGGTAACTAGGTAAAGATTAAAATATAATATTTAACCGGGTAAAATTAACCAGGTAGTGATTAAATAATTTAAATGAAAATATTAATTTTTTTTCAAAGTCCGATCCTACCGCATCAACTATTTATTTATTTATTATTATAATTTATTTTCAGGTCTTCACAATTAAAGCTTTGTCAACACCATAAATTATAGCCATTAATGGGTGGGGCCCAATACCATGACCAACAATTCATAAGCTTTATTTTTGTAAATGTATTTCTGCATTAAAATCTAAAATTAAACATATGTCATAAAATATTAATTAACTAACAAAATAAAGTAAAATATCACCTAATTAAAAATATTTATACCCGAGATTTACAAAATCAAATTAAAAACATGGGTAAATATTATATACTTTAAACATTTACCACACTCTCAAACTTAAACTTTTGCGCGTCCCAACCAAAATATCATAAAAAAATAAAATTTTACTGCACAAAAATATTTAGTCCTCATTATGTTCTCATATGATTCTTAATCAAACCCTAAGGAGTCAACAATATATAAATCAAATCAGAAATCCCCTTTGTCGATTACACTCAAAAGAAGGATCTATGTGTGTATGTGATAGTCTATTGGCTAATCATTCTTATATGCAACGAAGAAAATTCAATCAAGCACATACTTACATATGTTTACCTTTCGCTCACATCTCCACTATTGTAGGCAATGCCAATTAAATGAATCAATAGGTCTTCATAGGTTCTAATGGGGCCACGGGCTAGGGACCAAAAATAGGATAAAAATGATAAAAAATCAGACGCTTATATGCACCCTAGCATTAAAAATCGTATCTAATTCCTGACATACATGCACAACAAATCCACAAACACGGAAACAATGTAACACCCCAATTTCGGTTCACTTAAGAACCGGATCAGAAATGTTACGATCGAGTCGAGACATGTTTAATATTATTAGTCAGTGAGACTCGATCCATTAAATAGATCGAAATAACCCTCTTGGTGTCATGAGAATGGAAGACATTGTTAAATAAACATCAAAATACATCAAATATAAATAAATGCA
>JAVDBV010083463.1:0-27008 GCA_032619315.1 Piper longum | reverse complement strand
AAACGGTCCAAAAATGAGCTGAACCGGACCGAACCAAGCTGAACCAGACAGAATCAAGCTGAACCAGAGCAACCCGAATGGCCTGAACCAACCCGGGCTGGAAAATGGGTTGGGTCGGCTGGGAGGGTCGCAGACTCGGTCGCGGACTGGCGGACTCGGTTGTGGGCTGGCGGGCACGGATGCGGGCAAACGGGTCGGGCGAAGGGCCGCCGGTTCCCGTCGCCGAAAAACGGCGACGGTGGCGCGGCTGTTGGCGCCGTCGGTTGCGATCAAAAGAGGGGAGGACGGGCGAGCTGCTGATGGTGTCGACCGGCGGAGTCTGGTAGGTGGTCGGCTGAAAATAGGCGGGATCGTCGCTGTGTGTCTTGACGTCGCCGGCAGTGATCGCGGCCATGGACGTGGACGATGTATGTCTCAAAATATAGATCAAAGTGATGGGAAGCTGTGTGGGTGGTTGGATCGTCGACGCCGGAAAATGGCTCGAAAGGGTGGCGGGGGCGGTGGAAAACGACACTGAAAACACCATCGCCGGCGGCTATTGCGGCGGCTCAGGTGCTGATGGTGGGTACAAACTGATAGCCGGCGGCGAGGTGGTCACCGTCGTACCGAGGGTGTGGTCGGAGGTGGGCTGGGGTGTCGCCGGCGGCAAGTCGAAGTGGCGGCGGCGTAAGTGAAAATTTTAAAATCATGGAAACCCTGGAAATCAATAGATAAAGATAAAGATGGGTGGATGGCTCAGATCTTGCCACATGGCAGATCTGGAAGCCTGACAACTCATATCCTAGTGGGTCCCACCTATGGGTACACGAACTATAGATATGCGAGTAAGTTCGGATCGAGACCGTCCGAACTCGAAACTGACTCGAGTCCTGAAATTGACTCTATAGGAGGGAATCGAGGTAAGAAGGCTAAATGGGCCTCGAATACTGAACTCAATCAAATTAGGCCCACAGGGGCATAAATCGAATGATCTAAAATTCCTATGATGCACGCAAATGATGTACCCATAAAATCCCAAACAGATACTAAATGCCGCAACGGCCTAAATCTAGGCTTAAAATCCTATCGAACACATACAAACATATCCGTATCCATGAGTCGTGATCTTATTATCTGCATGTCTGGCATAATCAACCATTATAACATGCTCATACTGCCATCTGGGCCCATACTCATAATCTAAAACTAGTTTGGCTCGATCTTGCTCGTACCAACTCGATGTTGATCCAAATAGGGCAAAACTCAAATCGGGTAAAACCCTAACCCAAAAATGGGGTTTTACAGCCTAGGTGATAAGAATAGCTACATGCTAACACAAGTATCACAAAGGAACATAGTTATAATAGTATGTCTGCACCAATTAATGTCCTCAATTCAAGCCTAAAAAGTAAAACCAAAATATAAAATAGAAATTTATCCCAACCTAATGAACACCTTACCAGTATCTTCAATAAAGATGGTTGTTTACTTAATCAGAAAATTTTCCCAATGTAAAGTAAGTATCAAATGATATTCAAATAGTATTATCAGAAGTTATAGATGTAACAAAGTTAATCAAATTTGACGAATAAATGTAATTCAAGATTATGAACTAAAATAGATAAACTCAAAATCATCATGGCAACTTAAATTTCAAATTATAGGGTCCATGTATGTGCCTCATAAACCCATTATAATGTTGATTAGTAGTATTGGTTCTTGGGTGATAACTTACAAATATACTTGAATGAAGTTGTAAGGTAAGCACTTCATCATTAAGCACCACCTTCACCTTAGATATAGCTGTCAAAAGGAAGTAACCAACGAACAACACAACTGTTAGTATAAGACATAAAATTACAATTGTAATTGAACTAAAAAACAAATGACAATTTATTGAGAGACTAAACCAATTTGGTGGGCTCTCTTCAAAACTGTGGATCTATCGTTCATATGCATAATCTGATAGCCTGCACAAGCTTAAATATACAAATTATGTGCTTCCAAGCATAAAATTTAATTCACAAAGCTCGAGTTAAATATGGGTCTCCGTTAATTTCCAATCAAATAATTCAAAGTATAGTTAATCATTACCAAGAAAACAATAGCTAAAACTAACACCAGCATCCCGCATAATCATCATAAAGAGCATACCTTAAAATTGGTTTAGAATAGCATACAGGTCATTTATGTTCTCCTCCCTGCATATTTTTTCCTAAATCAGATTTCCCACAAAGTTACAATCAAGAATAGTGAATTCCAAGACAATACATTAAATAAATATAAAAGCATAAGAGTAAAGAGAAACCTGGTTGACAAGATGATTTGCAGTTCTGTAATAAAATGAGATAGAAAAACAATGGTCCATACCCATAATTGTTTTTCCTAGGCAGCAAAACTACCTTGTTGTCATTTTTGTTTATAGGCATGGCTGACAACAATGATGCCTCTCCATTTTCTAGAAGCCCTTGCAACCACACCACAAGGAGCAGATATCAAAGATACTTCAAATAATGTTATGACTGAAAACAAAAAAAAAGTGAGATCAAAAGTTTGGGAGGAATTAAAGAAAGTGAAATTACTATCCGGAGAAACAAAAGTAGAATGTACCTAATGTAAAACTTTGTATAAGTTGTCAAAGACTGGTTCCACAAATAGCCTGAAAAGACATTTAGAAAATTGAAAGAAGCGTACAAGAGTTGAGAAGGGGCAAAAACAGATTAGTATGGAGCTAATACCAAAAGAAGAAGGTAATGCTATAATTACCAACTTCAAGTATGATAGGGGAAAATCTAAGAGAGTTCTTGCAAAGATGATTATAGTAGATGAAAAGCTAAGTTTGTTGAAAGTAAGCTGTTCAATTTGTATAACAAAACTCTCCAACCACGACATGATAAATGGTCTCGCCATGCTATTCGAAAGGAGTACTTGAAGATATACTAAGAAGAAAAAGTTAAAATCAATAATGATTTGAAAGATGTTACCCTTGTTTGCCTCACAACAGGCTGTTGGACTTCAAGGAGGACAAAAGCGTATATTTGTGTGACTGCTCATTATGTAACAAAAAGTTGGAAGCTGCAGGAAAAAATATTGGCATTTTGCCATTTTCCTCGTCCACACATAGGACAAGCAATGACAAATATTATAACTGAATTTATAAGAGAATGGAGTTTGGAAGGCAAAGTGTTCACAATTACAGTTGATAATGCTGCTTCAAATGATAGTATGATTAATATATTGAAAAAGGGTTTTTGAAACAATGGTACCTTACATCTTACAAACATATTCCATATGAGGTGTCGTGCAGATGTTCTGAATTTGATCATTCAATATGGATTGAAGCATATAGAGGGGCTAATACATTCTGTGCGAGAAACAACCAAGTATTTTAAAAGTTCTTCAAACCGAAACTAGATTTTGAAACCTCCTTAGCATAATTCAACCTGACTAGGAAAAAAAGATGATATTAGATGTGCAAACAAGGTGGAATTCCACTTATCTCATATTGAAAGCAGCAAAGGATGTCAAACCAGCATTTGCACACTATAGAGATAGACTCTAACTACAAATGGTGCTCATCTACTGAAGATAGGAAAAAATATGCAGATATTGAAGAACTATTAGAGAAGTTCTACCATGCAACTGAAATGATATCTGGATCTAAATATCCAACATCTAATCTTTTCTTACCGGTGATGTGGAGGATTAAGTGTGCATTAACTCATGAACTTAAATCTGAACAAGCTTATATGAAGCCAATGATTGAAGCTATGCAAAAGAAATTTCAAAAATATTGGTCAGAATGCAACTCGGTGTTGGAAATTGCTACTATTTTGTATCCTAGATGTAAGCTCATGATGATTAAGTTTTTTTTTTCTCAAATCTACACAAAAAGTACAAAAATAGAGCAAAGAAGGTGATGGATGTAAAACCCACGATGGGACGCATGTGGACAAAGTCAGAACATGACAGTATGACCCCCAGATGGGATAGTCATAATGATCAGATTGTTCAGACAACACAATAGTGCATCCATGGACCCACAACTAGCATATACATATAAGATGATTAGTAGATGGGCATATACGCAACTTAGCCCATGCAACTAGTAGCCAGCCAATGCGATGAGTTAGACTCATACTAGATTATGGGGCATAGATAGAGGTTTCAGTGAGGGAGCGTCCTTGAGGGAAATAGTTATTCCCTTATGCTACGCCAGCATGATTAGGTCCATACCTTGAGACATAGGATTGAACCTTGCCCTGAGTGTAGAAGTACCTTCATGGTACTAATTAGTGTTTTTCAGTGCAGGTCGATATTGGCAGATCGATGTTACGATGACAGATCTCACCCTAGCTTGAGAACAATGCAGATAGGGATTTCAGGGAGAAGAAACCATGCTGATCAGATGGAGAGATACCAATGTATGCTCATCTTGATTGACAGCCTTGCTTGAGAGTCTACCACAGCGGTAGTAGTCATGTGAGTCAGGATTAGTACTACAAATCGGTACGGGACGGCAGGTCACACACCACTGAAGAGCGGACGAGACACGTGTTGACCTACGACAAGATAAGCTTCTGAAACATCACAAGAACACATCGTCACTAGCTTGCCATGGTGTGAAGGAGTCAGAGAAAATTGGAAGCTGTAAATCATGTTGGATATATAATAGCATTTGTCGTGAAAAGACAATCATTTGAAACAACCATGATCACTAGAAAAATCTGTTATACTTGTAACCATGAAGCGGTAGGGTGGCCATGTGCAAGAGCCTGCAGAGTCCTGCTCAAGCTCCCAGCAATGCTCTGGGCCAACGTTTCGAACCTCCCCGCCGTTTAGCCCCTGAAAACCAACAAATTGGCAGATAAGAAACCCCCAAAATAACACAAATCGTCAATCGCCCACAATCCAAACAACAACCACCCTACCTAATCATCGAATACAATAGGAGCAGCTTGTTCTTCTTCCTCCTGCCCATCTGAACCTCGCCCCTGAACGCCGATCGAATCGCACTCGAAAAAGAAGATATGGCAAACAACAACCCCAAATAACAACCGATCAATAACACAAATGAAACACCCCCAAATCTGTCACCAAAAGCCACAAACTCTAGCTCGAATTGGAGGCCAGGAATTGAATTGGTCAAAGAAAAATTCGAAAATAAAAGCTCTACGAAAAAGGAGAGATCTTTGAAGAATTTAGGATTTACCTTCATGAGAGAGGAGGGGGAGAAGAGGAAGGCAAGTCTATTGCAATTCTAACACCGGCCGCTGCTTCTCCCAGCCCTCATCACGAATGGCTACCGCCGCCGCTCCTTTCTCCCATACCATAGATGGAAAGCTCGAAAAGGCTCGAAGTTATCGTTTATACGGGCTCGAGTCGAGCTCGATCCGAATGTATTTTCGAAGGCCGACTCGAACCGAAAATTTTAAAAACCCGATTCGGATCGAATAAAATCTGAACTCGTTATAAACATAAACAAGCCAGTCACGAGTTTTAGAAAATCCGACTTGGACCGGCCCGCCCGCAAATAGCTGTACTGCCACCAACCCAACGCCTCGTGCAGCTATTGACCACCCCCGCCTGATCACCCCACCACCTAGACCCACCACGCCTGCACCTAGCCCAATCGCCTGCCGCCTGCCACCTGCCCGATTGCCCCGCCACACCACCAAGTAGCCCCGACCACCTAGCCGTCTAGCAAAGTCCCTGAATTTGCCGCGCCACCACAAAATGTGGTGGCAATTGCCTTTTTTTTTTTTTTACGAGTGACAATAAGACAATTAAGTACAATTAGCTTAGAAAAAATTTTATGTCAGCCATTGGACGAATCATAATCTCTGTTCGTTAGCTTTTGCAATTACACGTTTCCAAACCTGAAAAAAAAAAGCAAAAAATAAAATGCAGACTTCCGATTCAACTAATAATTATAAAAAAAATGCCATGTGGCGCTTGTTAGATGATTATGCTTGGAGCCAAAATATAAGCTTTAAATATAAATTATTATTATTATTGTTAAGATGAAAATGGTATACATGAGTCGCTGAGCCTTACATAATAGTTCCGAACTTAAAGCTTTCTCATCAAATATATATACTCAGCTGGGATTATAAAAAGTGTAAAGTGGTGAGGTACAAATTCTGGCTTCCGCAGCTTGCCCACGGTCAGACAGGGTGGGAGCCAACGGTGGACAAGACTTTCTTTCTTCTTGACGTATTCAATTCAACAAGGCCGGACTCGAAGCAAGGCCATGTAGGCGACAAGTCTGTAGCCAACCATCATTAGGGCCATGATAGCTACGTCTATATACAGATGAGTAAGTCCCACAGTCTTGACGGCGGGGAAGTCGACCACTCTACACCGGGGGCCATTGGGGGAGCACTTGTAGGTGTCTGCTTCCATATATTGGACACCTAGAAGCAGCTTGAAGCAATAGAAGCTGTAGCTCAAGTGTTTCAACCAAACTATGAAGGGAGGGATTTGCTGGACGTAGTAGCCTCCGGCTATGAGGAAGACAAGCGTGGTGACGGAGGCCAAGGTTGTGGACTGCTTGATGTCCATAAGGATGGCCCCTATGGCTAGACCCAAGCTCTGGGAAATGAGGACGGTGTAGAGGACGACAAGGAGGGAGAGGAGGAATGTGGAGGGGTCGGGCTTGAGTCCCCCCATCCAGTAGATGATGATGGTGAAGGCAGTGGGGAGGGCGAGCTCCATGGGCAGGTCTCCTGCGGTCCTGGCTAGGAAGTAGGATGAGAGGCGGTACATGCCGGAGGAACGTTCCTTGATCAGCATTGCTCTTTCTTGTGGAAAGGTGAAGACGGCGTTGTAAAGTGGAAAGAAACCCCAAAAGACGGAGAAGAAGAAGAGAAGTGCTATCTGTAATATATTCATGCGACAACAACAAAAACATAAGCATGGGGACTTAGTATGTACCACATTGAAAAATGAATAGTATATAGCCTCATTGATCATGATGACGAACGATAGTTGCAGCGATCATTATTAATGTATGAAATTAAATATTGGATCGATGCAACGATGATTTTGAATATATGTTTATTCAAGGATGATCGCATAGTAGGCAATAAAAGAATGGGACGCAACTGCTGATCTGATACATCCTTACCCGATCTTGAATATGCGATTCCGGCGTGTGCCACCATAAGAGCCCACCGAGGAAAGCAACAATCAAGACCTGAAAGATTCTTAGCCGGTTGAAGGATTCGTGCCTCCTCTCTTTTAACCCGCGCCGCAGCAGCACAGTAAACTGCTGCCACCAGCTTGTCATCCATTGTACCCCTGCTACATGCCGTCCCTAGTAGTTAATTATGCGTACATGACTATATATTTGTTAGAAGCTAGTGCACCTACGTATATTCTAGTTATTAGTTAAAGGGATTGACGGATCTATTTATACCGGCTTAGAGCATGATTTATATCTGGCATATATAATACGCATGCAGGTAGAGCAAGGTACGTGGCAAAATGGTAATTGACAATTTTGACTACTTACGTGAGTGGATGGACGTCTCGCTTCCTAAGTTGTAGCCACTAACGTCCACACTGCACATCTCGGCCTTGAGTCTCGTGGCAATGTTAATGTCGTATGCCGAGACCAGCGACTCTTTGACGGATTTCTTTTCCTGCTCCGCACGCCCGACCAGACAATTCCCCTGGTCACCTGAGGCATGCGCTGCATCCGGTGCGATTCCTGCAAGTTGTGCTTTCTCATATATATAAATACATGGACGAATGAGTAACAACCTACACTGAACAATGAATACAAATATATATATTTTTTGACCAGCAAATCCTATTCTTCTAACGTGGGAAAAAAAATCTAGCTAGTTCCTTTCGCCTAGTTATAACAATTTTTGTCAGACCCAAACAAATAATCAAAAGTTTTGTAGAAGAAGTAACGCTAACCGCCATGGTAACGATCAAACCATCAAATTAGTTACATGATGAAAACTCATAAAATTTGAAAGAAAGAATATTTTGAGGGTGGAAGAAAACTTTCATCATGATCACGACCACCAGAGCTTCATTGGAGTTAATTAACTGCTAATTTGCTTGTGCATTTCTGGTTAATTGTCCAGTGATCTTTGATACTAGCTTAGCATAGAATAAGTATGGGAATACTAGTAGCTACTATATCAATCACATACACTATGATTGAGGAATTATGAATTAGTAACGAAAAGGGCGAAATACGTACGTACCATTGGCAAGGTCGAGCATATGGTCGGCAGGGTTAACAGAGAGGAGTGAGCTCGGGTAGCCGATGGAAGCGAAGTAGTCCATGGCGGCAGAAGCAGGCCCATAGTAGATTGGGAAGCCTTGGGATAGAAGGACTACCTTATCAAACATGTGGTAAAGCCGGCTAGAGGGCTGGTGGATGGTGGTGACGACGGTGCGTCCCCCGGTAGCGAGGCGCTTCAAAATGGTGAGAATCCTAAGAGCGGTGGTGGAGTCGAGCCCGGAGGTGGGCTCGTCGAGGAGTAGCAAGCTGGGGTTGATGAGCATCTCCTGACCGATACTAACCCTCTTTTTTTCCCCACCCGAGATCCCACGAAAGAGCGGGCCACCGATCATGCTGTCCCGGCAGTGGTCCAATCCCAGCTCTAGAAGCACCTGCTCCGCCTGCTCCACTTTCTCGGCCTGGCCGAGCCGCCCCGGCAACCTCAGAAAGGCGGTGAAGACCAGCGTCTCCATGACCGTGAGGTGGGGGTAGAGGATGTCGTCCTGGGCAACGAATCCCGTCCTCCTCTTGATGGCGCCGGAGAATGGCTGGCCGTTGTAGGTGATTTTCCCGGACAGCTTCCCGCCGTGCCGCCCTCCCAGTGCTGTGAGCAGGGTGGTCTTGCCGCTTCCCGACGGACCCAGCATGGCCAGTATCTCCCCCGGGCACACCCACCCTGTTATGCCGTTCAGAATTGTCTTGCTGCTCATCATCTCTTCCTTCCCTCTCCCGCTTCCCCCTTGCAGCTTCTTCTCCCCGAGCAAGCAGCAGCAGCTCCGGCCCGGCCTCGTCATCTTGTGTCGCGTTTTCACTTTGTACACGACTTCCTCAAACTGTGCAGGAAATTCAAATTCGCGATGATGGTCAGTTGTACTACTACACCAAACCATTGAGGTCAATATAATCCTCTTTTTTTATGTATTCTACTAGCTAATTATTTTTCTTGCAGTAGCATTACAATATATGTTATCAGTTATTAGCAAGTTAAAGTAGCAGGATATAGAGATATAAAACGACCCAATAAATGAGCTTAATAACTTGGTACTACAGAATTAAGCAGAGGATGATGATGACCTTGAGAGTAACCGTATACATAGCATGGCTTCTAGCAAAGCGTTGATTACGGAGAGTGGTCGTCGTCGGGTAAGCGACTATAGTGCTCGGCGCACAATTAGATGTTGGCAGTTCATGGTCGGCTACCATATCTTTCTTCCCTTGACTGCTCGAGCTGGTACAGCCCTGTTTTTCCCTCCTCTGTTCAGGCTCCCAGCAACCTCTGGCGCCCTCAGGAGGCATATTAATTGGAGGAAAAAATAAGTTGGCAAGAATCCCAGGTGCTGATACTGGTCGTTGTTACTTCTGTTTTTTTTCTTCTTACTTTACTTGGAACAATTGCTGCTGAAATAACAGTTGAGGAGGAGGAAAAAGGAAACGTTTCTTCGTTGCTCGTAAAAGTGCTTGGGGATGATTAGCAGAGTTGCTCCGCCTCGTGCGAGTGTATATATACTAATCGGAGGCATCGTAGATACATGTATACACAAATATACACAAGAGGCTAGGTACAACTCGATATATTCTGCATATCGGAATAATTTTTCTTTCCATTGTGAATATTTAATCTGACTCAAATCCATTCTTCTTTCTAGCGCATCTGTACTGTACTACTGTCGTTCTTCATTTCCGTCTTTTCATAACTTAAAACCCACTTCTCCGATGAAGGTGAAGTTTCAATCGATTGACACAAAGCATCATCTTTTTGATGTTTCTATAACGAACTACGAGAAACAATATGGCACACGCACGAGCAGCCTAATCTGCAATGGCGATACTATGGATCTATGGGGTTCCCACGAGCGCGCCCTCTGTATGGCATCACTAAGCACAAACAACTTCATTCCTATAACTGTAAACATTAATTTTTTATGAGCAGGTAAGCGGGAACGTAAATGGTAAATCTAATTGAACGGGACATGGAGACGCCCACTGGGACGTTCATGGGACACCGAGCGTCCTCACTGTTAGATGATCTCAGGAGTCTGCAGTGGGCATCTCCTGAACTTTTTCAATCAATATAGTATTGTATTATGTCTGAATCGAAGATGTTGTGGGCCTGTGGCCGGCAGACTGTAATTGTGGGCTGTTCCAGAGTTGAAGGAGGATCGACCTACCTAAACATTGATATGTTCGTTAAAAGGGCTGATATTACCTTGCGAAATTGACCGAAGGTTCTATACATATATCGGTGCGAGAGGACATTTTGGTGCCTCCATAGCCACTGTAAGATTTTCCGGCCTTTATTGGTCTATGAAATAAACTTGAAATAGGTTTTACAAATTTCTTTTAATCCAGAAATTAATTTAAAATATAAGATATTCACATTAATTTAAATATTCTCTCACACATCATATTACCTTAATCATTTCCTTATAAGTAAAAAATAAATATATTAAAATAAAATATATAATTAAATAAATAAATTTTATTTTATAATTTTCCCACCATGACCATTTTTGACCTAAATATGAGATAAAAAAATATCTTTTATTACTTTTTTCAAAAATGATTAATATATATATATATATAATTTAATTAATATGTTTTTGTTCCAAATTTTTAATTAAATTTAATAATATTACTTTATTTTCCGATGTAGCATTTCTATCATCAATGAATTGATGGCAAGTCTGCCACATTTGAGAGTGGCCATAACTGTTGTTTTTTCGAAAGGAGGGACCTAAATGATTTAGTACAATGGGCTCAATAGGGGCTTAAGTGATATTAATTTGCGCGTAGAGATGAGGTTTGATAAATTTCAATCCATACCCTGCATATTGCAATGGTCTTTGACCGCTTAATTTGTTATACAGAGGAATCTGATAAGAAGTACAATATAAAGAGAATCACGTGTTCTAGAGCAAACAATAAAATCCCCATGAGGCAAGTGAAGTAGTATTCTTATCGTATTCTTTCTAGAGGTTAAATTTGTAAGTATTTTGTATAGTTTAAAATTATGGAATTCAAATTCTGTTTGACATATATCATAGAGTAGAGTCAATTCTAAATTTACTTAAAGTCATTTATATTAGATTTTTTATTATATAAATAAAAATTATATAATATTAATATATATAATTTTTTTGACACTTGTAATTATTAAATACATGATTTATATTAGTTAAAAGTATTAATTAAACTAAAGTAAAAACATAATATATTTTAATAACTTTTAGTACATGGATCTAAGAGTCCATTACAAAGTTAATCACTATGAAGCCGTTTATAGAGTAAGACTTGATAAGTTATAAAGTTGAGCCAGACCTGAAAAATATTTAGAGTCAAAATTTTTTTAAAAAACTATGGTATTTTGACATAGGTGAACCGCGGATAGTGATCTGGATCAAAAAATTAATTTCAAGTACATTGAAAAAAGTGTAGGTCCAAGGTAGACTTTCATAAAGCTAAACCTAGGAATAATTATAAGAAGCACTTTTTAAGGTACAAGAATATTAATTAAGCTCCTGAGATACGGGTGGAGGAAGTTTTTAGAAAACGGATTGCAAATACATGTGGAGCCTATTTATGTGGCCCAATTCAAGCTTTCAGGCTTGGAAAATGATACTTGGTATTAGGTTATAATAGCAAGCCGAGCCTTATGTCAAGGACTGATTTGAGTAGGAGTTAATTAAGTCATAAGTGGTCGAAGAGTTTGTAACAGGAAACTTGGAGGAGAATTAGGGCCCTTTTAGAGGGATCGTAATTTTCTGCTTCTTTCTTTTAGTTATCGAAGTGAATACTCTTTTTCAAGGCAAATTACATATGCACTTGTAAGTTTGCAATAATTATTAGCCAATATATATAGACCCTGTACTAATGAACAAAAGTTTATTCTATGATTGTAGGAATCGGAATCAGAATCGGAATCGGTTTTCTAGTGAATCGGAATCGGAACCGATTCGGCCCCAAAATCGGATCGGCTCGGCACCGATCCGATTTAAATCGGCCGAGTCCGATCCAACTCGGCCGATTTTCTCATCCATGGTTTATTCCACTGGAAGACCAAGCAGTTAATGTAACCTATAATACAAATAATACTAGCCAGTTGAGGATTGAGGACTGCAAAAATGGTGGTGAAGGTACTGCCAGAATATGTACGCTTAAATTATTTTTCATGTAATGTAATGTATGTAAGATTATTAATTTAACTTATAATGAATTGAATCTCATTATGTTTAGTTAATGGAGTAATGAAAAGTTTAAGTTGAGAAGAGTCACGCTATTTATGGTTATAATGTAGGTAATTTAATGAACCTAGTCTTGGGTTAAAGGATTGGAAGAGTTAGGTTATCATCTTCTTTCCCTTATAAAAAAAAAAGCTAACTTAATTAAAAATTATATTTTGAAAGTTTAACTTTGTACCATAAAGAGAAGTACTAAAGGTTAAAAGTGAAAGAAGAAAAGACATTGAAAGAAGGAAAGACATCCTTTTCTTACTTCTTTATTAGTGTATAAACATGAATCAAATACGCTTCCGATTGTGATTATATTTTTATTCATACAAATTTTGAGCCATTTTTACTAGAAAGTCTTGAATTGTTTAAATAAAATTGTATTAAGTATTTCAATGTTACCTTGATTGCATTTTGGCCTATCGAATGGAACCTTTGAATGGGGCCTCTCACATCGGTACGAGTGAATCTTTGCATTTAGGACTTATCCTAGTCTAAATATCATTTTTTCTTTTTTAATTTAGATTTCAATTTTCTCTCACGAATAAAATCTTCTTTTGAATTGTTCCCAATCCTCACCAAGTTTAGCGCCTTTCTTTCTTCTCCAAGAATCTTTTGAGCTTCGCATCGACACGTCGGGAAGCATTCTATTCTTATATGTTAAATAGTGAAGAATATGTACGTGTGTGGTCATTTCTACATCAAGTATAACCAATTACGGGATGGAATAATTACTGAAATCCATTTGGCTATTTTATTATTTTGCTTTTTCAGAGTATATTAACTATATAAGCTGATGGTGCTGATCAGCCTGATCTGATCTAAAGAAGTGATTCACTTAAATTTCTACGGCATCTTCATTAATCTCTAAAAACGTAAGGATCAGACGACGGAATATTATGTGTGTGTATGTAGACTTCCTTTTTTTCCTAAGGAGGGAGACCATGTAAGAGGCTCTTTTGTAGTAAGTATATACGTACTCTCTGGCAAAGGCGGAGGAGATTGGGCGGTGGATGCCGAGAGTGGGTGTGGACGACGTTGGGGTCATTAACATATTCGTATCAGGCCATATCTTCGGCATGGGCAAGTGGGTTCTTATCTAATGGTGAGGCGGGCCATGATCTCCAAAGACTGCTACTTTGAACTGACAAAGCTGAAGGGGTAGATGCGAAGTCTTCTGCCTGGGATGGGAAATGATTAAAGTGGGACAATAACATCCCATTCCAACTAGCAGGGCCCCCAAATACCGGCGGTTTCCATTTTCGCTGCCTCCTACATTTTTCACCACCCAATTACAGCGGGACAGATTGTTTGTGCCTACAACCCTCACTTTCTCGTAGGCGACCACATTATATATTATATATTATATGTTACCTTAAAATTTTTTATCGTAAAATTCTTTTTGTTGTAATTATAAAAATGACGTAACTTAAAAACTAATTTTGGTGGTTATATTATCAAGATACTTTTAAGGTAGGCATTTAAAGGAAGGATTTTTTTTTTAATTTCTAATATTTTTTTAGGTTTTCAAAAAATGATTCTCTCACTTATATTTTGTCGGAGTTCTATCAAAGTTCTTTTTTGCCTGTTAATAGTTATAATTTGATATTTTTTTCAATCAAGTAACGTAAACAATGCAACTCAATACCCTCTTGATAGAAAAATTTTTGCGTGCGTACACTCGACGAACGCCTCGATGATTGTGATCATTGACGGCCCATAATTACCGATTACCTATAATATATGCTGCAATGCAACTCCATGTATATTGTATTCTAGAGATGGACTCGTCAATAAATAAGTATATATAGTGAATTTTAGTCAATCCTACTATTAAGTGCATGTCTATGATTAATCAGTTCTTTCTGCATCACGCATAAAACCAAATTCAGTCGCAGTATCTCGTAGGATGGTGGATTAGCAGGAAACAATTAATATTAATGCAACTTGTGGTGTTGTTGCGCGCGTTTGACCGAGAGGTCACCGGTTTGAGACATTGTTGGGTAAGAACATTTCAAAATCCGACCCTGCTCGACCTTGCATATGCAAAGGGAGCTTTGTGTACCGGACTATCCATGTTGTTGCTGTATGAAGAACGAAATGACAAATAACTAGGAGCGGCGTCCAAAAAGATTGCTTCCCCGCTGGCCCTCTTGGGTCCGGCTATAGATGAAAGGGATTTGGGGTGGGCTTAGACCAAATTGAACGATGGCCGAGCGTGATGTGTCATGCTCATGCCTCTTGTGCATGCTTACAAACCAAAATTGCACAAGATATTGTAACTTTGATGGGGGACATGGACAGATCACGCCGGTACTTGAAGTCATAATTCTAAATCGACTTGAAAAAGGAGTTTGCAATTTGCCAGCTAGTGTAAGCTCCTTCCCTGAAAAATATGCCAGTTTGCTCCATCCACCCAATGTACGTGTGTATGTGAAATTGAACAATTAATTGACACGCCGCACGTGTTGTGTAACCTGTGCTAAGGATACTGTGATGTTAGAGAAAGATCGCTCTCATCGTGAATTGAGAAAATGGATTATAATGATTAAATTTATTATTCTTATTTTTGTTATATAATAGTTATTCTGATTTTTGTTACATATTGATCGGGAGAATCTACATTTGCCACGAAAGCCTGTGACAAATTATTGCGGATACATGCCCGTGACAAATTAATATTTATTATCTAACTATATTAATTCTACTAATTTGGGTTAGCGTAGAGTAAAATATTTCTTTTGTAAAAAGAAAACAATGTGCGTATGTTGAAGAGCTCCACTATTTACAATGGTTAACCCACAGTAGTACCCTTGCTCTAATAATCATTATTATTATTTTCCTAGCTAATAATTATTCGGGATAACTAAAAAAGCAAGCTCATCATCTATTATCTATCAGGTTATCAGGTACTTTGCATTTGGATAAAGACTACCAAATGAATTCCATGTGGACGTCAGTTTGAACAGTTGAGGTTTCAACACGTGTCATCCACTGCCCCTGTTATCAAAGTGGCCTTCGTCATTTGACGTGGTGGGCTCCGTCCCTCCACTCACTCACTTGTTCTAACTTAGGCAGCGCACGCCTGGGCTTACTATAGTACTATCTTCACCTCCCTCACGGCTTCTTGATGATATCTTTGATTCTTTTTCCATCTTCAAGTTTGTCCTCTCATCCCACTCACCACGCTTTGCATTTTCTAAGTGCTGCTCTTCCTTGTGCTCCTCGAATGCCAGCTTACGACAGCAACCAACTTCCTGCTTCACACATTTAATATACAATGCTACTACTGGTTTGTTTTTTCTAATGGGAGGGCTAAGATTTCTCTTTTCTCATTAAAATTGTCATCGTAACAAGTGCTAAAATAAAGACCAATAGAATAAGAAATTTAATGTAATCTCCCCCAACGAACAATTAATCATAAGATAATACATACTTAAATCAATTTTTAAAAGCTCAACCGCAAAGTGCAATCAATTCCCGATCATAGCTAGCGCACGGCTTTTGGTGAGCTATCTTCTCATGTTTAACAATCGGCCGCGCGACTCTAGTGCAAGAAAAGAGAGCATCCACTTCCTTAACCCCTTCATTTATTAAGTTATCTTTCTTTGTTAAAGGAGGTGATGCACTATGATGATGTTTGTGAAGGCAGAGTACCAAATATTTTACAGGCGAAATGCCTAGCTCAAGCTGCCAAAAGAGAGTTAAGAATGACGATAAAGTACAGCCTTGCAACTTAGTTTTAGTTCATTTTTTTTTTGTGTTCTAATTGATCATCCTAAGTTTTGGTGCCACGTAACCTGGTTTTACAGGTTAAAGTTGCTAGTTTGGTGCTTATGTATTGGACGTGTATGTCTGCTTCCACCTACATTAAGATTTAAGTGTGGTTGAGATGATCCTGGCCAGTTGTAAGGATAGTTAACTGTCCGGCTACAGCTTTTGCACAATATTTGGATCATCGTTTCGCGCAAGTTCTGATGCCATGCATGCGTGAGTCTTACCAAATTTATAAGTGCCTTAAGAGGGCAAAATTAGACCAAAATCGCCCATGGACAACCCAGATTCGTTGCCGCCAATCAGATCCTGGTTTTTTTTCTCAATTTTGAAAGTAGTGCTATACATTCTTCCAAACTCTTAAAAGTTTTTTTTTTTGCTACGTTAGTGGCTTTCTCAAGTTTTAGTAATTGTGCCATTTAATGTTCATAGAACATGAAAATTGTGCCATTCAAATTGTCAAAAATTACGAAATTATCAGATTATATTACGAAACTACTAAAAAAGAGGCGATCAATTTTCTGTGATTGGTCGCCATACCACACATCTCCCACCTACGTAGATATTTCGAAGTTTTACAGCTTTTAAATGAGCCTATTGAAGACCCAATATAAAGAACTTAAAAATAGCAATAATGGGTATCATTACAACTATTAAGCTAAATATTTATACTTAGCCATGGCAGATGAGCCGGCTCCACTCAAATTTTGGCTCATCCATGCTCGCCCACTAAACGAGCTGAGCTCGGCTCGTGAGGAGAAAAACCGGGCTTGGCTTGGCTTGTTGGTTTGGCCAGCTCAAGCTGGCTCAAATTTATCAAAAAAAATACTTGTTAATTAATATAATAATAATAATTAATAAAATAAAGAATAAAAATTATATATTTATTTATTAAAAAATTACAAAAGGGAAGCTAGTCCTTATGAAGTTAATAACAGTTATAGAGCCGTAGCCCATTGGAGTTGGAGAGGCTTGATAACTACCATGGGCATGATGGGCTGGCCAGACCAGGAAAGCCAAACCAGTGGCCATGATGGGCTGGATAGCAGCCCATCTTAGATAGTATGCCAGATGGGCGGGCTAACACTTGTGGCCAAGCCCAAGAGCCCACCTGGGCTTTGAGAATAAGCCCAGGTGTAACACAAGTTGACTGAGCCCGCCTCATCTGCCTTGACTATTTCTCATTAGAGTTGTTTACGCAAAAAGGGTCAAGGTTATACATATTACAAATTATGGGATAATTTTAAATAATTACTATAAAGGGTTAAAATTAAAATCTGGACAGCTTTGGCCTTATAGGTCAGGTCTGGGTCGGGTCCTTTATGGATTGAGTAGAACTGGGTCAGTGGAAATTTTACTTGGGATATGTTACGGCTATCCTGCCTTGACCGTTCATTTTTTCGGTATGCTTCGTCTTCCCCTCCCCTCGCTTCTTCTTTACCTGATGTTTTCCTCTTATAGGCTTTTAAAATGGAAGATTATTTTGGGGTAAAAAAAGGATGAGAGACATGTAAAAATAAGGAAATTAATACAGAAAAAAAAGTTTCTAAGGTGAGATAAGAGGGTAAACTAATGAAGAATAAGAAGGAATCTAATTAAAGAATTTTTAAAATTTAAATCTCTCTGAGATATTATACGATTATTAGATCAACTAAAATATCTTATTATTTCTAGATGAAGTAAAAATGCAAATTTGTCTATAAAATTAGAATTTATCTTTAAGATATATGTAATTTTTGTTTATCTCATTATTTAATAAAATAAGAAATAAAATTTTATTTTTATAATTAGAATTTATTTCTAATACACCGGGCGGCAACATGAATAGTGAACATTTAAATCAGACTATTAGTTTGACATAGTTAATGTTATGGCTTGATTGATACTAAAATGACTTGGTACTCATTGATGTTACTTATATCTAACATGTATACATCACTCCGATTATGCACTCATTGATCTCTACTTATATCTAATGTGTCGTCACTGGATTTGTGCAAACTAATACAAACTTGGCTATAGTACGTCGGCTGTAAATGTGTGTTAGTAATCAGAGTTATCAAGATCCATCGTGTAAAGATGAGACATTCAAACTCAAACATAGACTCCCTAATTTCTGAATTAAGGGCTTCTGATATGTAATATTGGTGTCTGGTCAAATCCAAAAACATCTCTATAATCCAAAAAGATAAGAGCAATGCATATTATATTATTCTTAATCAATATATTACATCATATTCAAGGTTATAAACACCCACAGCCGTTGCGGTTGAAAAGTGAAACAATATGACTGGCCACATCTTAAAAAAACAACCACCATTGTGCCGACAAACTAAGTATGGGTTAAGGCTACTAATTCAGCGAGACAGTTTGTGAACTTTTGGTGTTCGGCTTAGTTTTGCTTGATTCGAAACGTAATATTTAAATGTTCGAACTCGAACTCAAAATTTACGAGCTAAGCTTAAGTAAGGCCGCATTCGACTTGACTTGACTCGATTATAACTCGAACTTGATTCGGTAAAATAATATAATAAGATAATTATTATATTATATATATATACATTAATAAGTTTAATTATAATTAATTATATTTATTCATTTATAATAAACTAACAAAGAAGTGAGAGTTGAGATAATAGGTATTTAAATCCTTGCATGTTTTTAATTGAGTTATGACTTTTAATCAAACTCGTTTCGAGCTCACGAACGAGCCGGGTTCGAGCTTGAAAAAATTAAACAATTTAAGTTTATTTGACCTTGAATACGTAAAAAATATTCGAATCGAGCTCGAGCATCTATGTTTAAAATTCGTATAATCTCGAGTCAAGTTCGAACGAATTTCGAACTATTCGAGCTGAGCTCGAATACAAGTCGAGCTTGACTCACTCGCTCGTTTAGCACCTCTAGTACGGGCCTTGTGACAATGGCCATGGTGTGTCTCCCCATGTCAGTGAAGCCAACTATTTTCCAGCTGTTCATGGCATTCCTGATTAAAGACATTAAGCTTTGTGGTAACTGGGCATTGTAAGGTCTGTTCGCGCCTAATAGCTTCTTCTCTATATGCCGGATTCTGGTACTTTGGACGATCTAAAAATGAAACACCTTTCCACCAAAGCTTGAGAGCCTACAAACAAGTATAACCATACAAATAAAAAAAATTTCATAAATTAAAACTAATAGACTTGATGAGGACCTTCTCAATCTCAGCATGTTTAAATTTTTAAAACCAAGCATTACAAGTTAAGAGCATAAGAAACCTTGAAACTGCTTCTTCATTTGGTCATAAGTTGTGTTCTCACACAAATCAAGCTCCGATCCATTTCAACAAATTTCTTTGTAAACTGTTTCGACAAATTCAACATTAGAATGAAACCAAGGGTTCATATTCAAGTTCTGCATAAGGAAAAATTAAGGAACATGTAAATCTATAATGCCACTGTATAAGAAAGAAGAAAATTAGAAATGCAACAGAAAGGTGGAAAAATAAATTGAAGAATATTGCAAAGAACAATAAGAATTACTTTTTTTATTGACCTGATCGCTATGCTATGAAAATTTGAAGTCTTTGTTGCAAAAAAAAATATGTGGCAATGAAAATGACAACAAAAGAACATCCAATTGCCTGGCTGTAAATTCATAAATCCACGTTCTAAGGCATCAATTAGGAAATAAATTCCATAATAAGATAGATATAGAATTCGAAGTAGTGGAAATGAAGCGCAGCAAAATGCAAGAAAGAACAGCTAAAGTTGGATCCACTTGTGCAGCCCAAACACAATAAATTATCTACCAGTGACTTCGATTGATGCCAATAAACCACGGTAAATATAAATCCTGCTTATGAGTATAAAATCATTATGAAATTTGATATAAAAAGCAACTTCAAATTAGCCAGTATATCCATAGAGCTACTTTTTGAGGCATCAGCCAGAAGAACAATTCCATATCAAGTGCCATCTCTGATTTCACTCTTTTGGCTTTCAAATTAGCGGTAAAGTAGTTCCCAAGCTCTGGATGCTCGTCATTAGTTTCAATGAAAAGGCCCTTACCCGGTGTATCAACCCGCACTCTCAGGGTCCCTTGCATGTCCTACACAGAGGACACCAACGTTCAACATATCCAGTAAGCAAGCTGTTTTTTCATCTTCATCCATTTCTAAACTAAAATGTCCTTAAGTGTCATTCATAGTTCATTTTCTTAATTGAGTACAGAAATGGCTGCAAAAAGAGATCTAAAAAGTTGTCAAGAAAAAAATTGACAGACAGCAAAATATGGCCGTATAGAGCAGTCATGAAGAACGAGGTGGCTAGTTCCCACGAATACATCTAAGTACATATCTACACAATTCAAACAGCTGCATAATAGACAAAGGCCAAAACTATACCAGCCATATACACTAGGGAAAGAAACTCTTAAGTTGATACTCCCACTATATCTAATAACATAACTACACATCAATATCAATGCAAATTCACATTTTTAATAGCTACACGATTGGAAAATAAAAGAACAATTACAATGGATAAGAAAAAAATAGTAGCATCATATCATACCCGCCAAATAAAACTATCCATTACTAATCTCTCTAATTCATGCCCACACAAATAAACATAATAAACATCTATATAACTGGTGCATACTTGTTTTGTAGGCTTGCATGGAAAAATAATAATTATTTCATGTTCCCTATTAGTCAAACTATCTACCATTTATTAAATTTACGGAACCACACGAATACACAATAAAACAACCACTGAATTGGCACTAGAACAATTACCATTTATCAGCCCGGAATGGTGGTGTTGACGTGACAACTTTTGACGGCATTGGCTATGGCCACGACGACAATGCGGGCACGGCCATGGCGGCAGTGCGGTCACGGCGGCGGTGCGACCAGGCGGGGTTGTGGCAACGCCGGTGATGCTGTCACATCGGCGATGCGACCGCGCAGGGGTGCGGCCAAGCGGGCGTGCATCTACGCCGGCAGTAAGACAGATGTCCGGTGGTGGCTGATGGTAAGAATAGAAGAAATCTTAACCAAGAGTCGGCAGCGTGGGACCTATGTCGAGTCCAGATCCGCCATAGGCGCCAGGTTCAGCATGGTTTACTCTTCCAAACAATCGAATGTAGCGAAGGAGCCTGGCCAGAAAGGTATTATGGCAAATGGTTGAGGTATCACACACAGTCGCATCATGTTTACGGGCTCTTGTTACGGCTACATTCATTCTCCGGTATCACCAAGGAACCCAACTGCTCCTAGTGAATTCGATTGTACCTGAGTAGATAAATAGGTCTCCGATAAACTCTTTTCTTCGAACACTCGGTTTATATTTACATATTACACACAGGTGAATAAACTAAAAAATAACTAATCGAAGAACCCTAACCAGTGTGCTGCTTCCACGAGCTTATAGTCTCCTAACGACGAGCCCCAACTCAGGAGCGCTCGGGTCGTCGCCGAGGCTAACAAAACAGAGTTTGTGCTCACGAGATATATTATAACATGATAAAATTGTTTTAAGCTCTTAGCATATGCCCACCAAACTAATTGCCGTGACTGCCTACCACTACAATAATTGAGTAAACTTATTGATGTTACCAAGATTAATCACGTAAAGTTTCATGAGAAAGGAGTTAACCATTATTTCCAAGAAGTTTCATTTATGTCACCTCTAGAATCACTAATGCAAAAAGTGCTTTATCTCATCTTCATTTTTTCTCTCGTAGCACAAAGTTTTTTTCTTGGAATCCTCATCCAATCTTCCATTCTATTTTAACCTTTCTACTCTTTAACCAGGTTACAATTCTTCCTTCCATTATTCAATTTTCCAAGCTGCCAGATCTATAACCAAGAAATATAGTTTTGTAGTAGAACTTAAAAATGAAGCCACCTTTGTAGATTGTAAAGTATTAAGCGACAATAAAACATAAAAATTCATATATCCACAAGATATTAATTTCATGTTCAACATTATTCCCAATGCCAATTCCATTAGTTTTGGTGCAAGTTAAACAAGTTTTGTAAATCAAATATAAATATATTTGCAATAAATTATATCCCCTATCATGATAGATTTTCATAATTGGTTTTTTGAGATCTTCTGATATGTTACACTTTAAAGGTGATGGTAGATAAAGACGAAAAAAAAATGCCTAGAAAGGGATCCCAAAGAAAAATTGAGTATTTATCTTCTTCCATCAAGAAGCTATAGGAATAATGACCCTATGATAGTTATCCTTAATTATACCACTAATTAATATATATTGATTATAAAATATAAACATATATATATATATATATATATATATAATGAGGATCACATAAAGTTAGAATAAAATTTCAACATTCTCCTATTTGGTCCGAACATATATCACAATGCACAATATTATCTAAAATATTTATACTTCGAAAAAAGATTATTATACATTAATCATAGCGGTAAGTCCTCTTTAGTCAAGTAGTACCTTTCATGTATTACAATGTAAAATACTCTTAAGAAGTCACAATGCGGTTTAAATTTTATAAATAAACCTACAATGGTTATTTGAGTCCAAACACATATATATTATATAAATGTACAATAATTTTCTCCAATATAATGTATATACTCATAATGAGAAGACAAACATACAGTAAAGTTTTAACAAATAACATACTATACACTTAGCATCACATATCAAGCTTGAAATTCAACAAGTCCCATACATGATGCTTGAACGTCTTTGATGACATACCTTTCTTTAAAGGATATACAATCATCAATTCGGTGCTAATGTGTTCGATTAACACTTTATTTGCTTTAATGCGCGTTCGAACTGCTAAATACTTAATATCGATGTGTTTACTTCGACTTCCACTTTTATTATTTTTAATGAAGAACACAACAACTGAATTGTCACAATACATCTTCAATGGCTTTGAGATAGACTCAACAATTCGAAGCCCAAACATGAAACTCTTCAAATAAACACCCTGTGATGTAGCCTCAAAATACGCAACGTATTCGGCTTCTATAGTAGAAGTGGCAACTAAAGTTTGTTTTACACTTCTCCACGATAAATTTCTGTTAGCAAGCATGAAGTTGTATCCAAATGTGGATTTACGAGAATCAGTGCAACCACCATAATCTGAATCCGAGTATCTAATGACCTCCAAATTAGAAGATCTCTTATATGTAAGCATATAATCTTTGGTTCCTTGAAGGCATCTCATAACTTTCTTTACAGCTCTCCAATATTCAATGCCAGGATTACTTTGATATCTCCCCAATATTCCAATAGCAAATACAATGTCTGGTCTTGTGTAGACTTGCGCATACATAAGGCTTCCAAGAGCTGAAGCATATGGAATGTTTTTCACTTGTTCCATCTCAAGATCATTCTTCGTACATTGATCCAATTAAAATTGTCTCATTTCATTATGGGAGCTACTGAATATTTATAATTACTCGTTTGAAATCTCTCAAGAACCATACTGATATAGACCTTCTGAGATAAACCCAAGACACCTTGAGATCTATCTCTATGAATCTTAATGCCAATGACATAAGAAGCTTCACCCATATCCTTCATATCAAAATATTCAGAGAGAAACTTTTTTACTTCATGTAACAATCCCATATTATTAGTTGCAAGCAATATATCATTGACATATAAGACGAGAAAAATAATCTTACTCCCACTAACTTTGTGGTACATACATTGATCTTCAACGTTCTTAACAAAACCAAATGAAGAGATTACATTAAGGAATTTAAGATACCACTGATAGGAGGCCTGTTTGAGTCCATATAACAATTTCTTAAGCTTACAACCAAGATGCTCACTATCAATTGAAGAAAACTCCTCAAGTTGTTTTATATAAACCTTTTCCTATAGATCTTCATTGAGGAAAGCTGTTTTCACATTCATTTGATGTAATTCAAAATTAAAATGTGCTGCTAGTGCCATGATGCTACGAAATGAGTCTTTCTTTAAAATGGGAGAAGGAATCTCCATAATCAATTCCTTCTTTTTGTGTGAATTCTTTAGCCACTAGTCGTGCCTCGTTTTGTTCAATGTTGCTCAATGAATCTTTTTTTTGTTGTTGTAAAGACTCATTTACAACCAATATCTTTCACCCAATTAAGCAACTTGACAAGACCCCAGACTTGGTTTGTAACCATAGAATCCATCTCATCTTTCATGGCATCATACCATAATTTTGAATTATTACTATCCATCGCTTGTGAAAATATATCAGAGTTATTTTCTTCCCCAATATTATAGTCAGTTTCTTTTAGGTAAATTACAAAATCACTAGATATTGTTGGTTTTCTTAATCTAGTTGATCTATATAATGGTTCATCATCATTCTCTCGTGGAGGTGGTTGATCAAACGATTGCTCAAGAACTTCAAATTGTTGATTCTCCTCGTGAGCAACTTGTTCTACTAGAGCATCTCTTGCCTGATGTCGCTCTGCTTAGCTACTTGTTCAACATTCACTTAATTAGGATGTTTGCCACTAATAATAAGTAGTATATTTCCCAATATAAAAGTACTTTTTGTATGATCATCATCAAAAACTAAGTTTCGATATTAATCTCTCCCACTAATCACATCATTCTCAAGAAATTTTGCATTTCTTGATTCGACAAATCTAATGACATTTGATAGACAATAAAACCTATACTTTTTGGACTCTTAGGCATAACCAATGCAATACCCACTAATAGTCCTTAGGTCCAACTTCCTATCTTGAGGGTACAATGGGACAACCCCAAACGCACATATGTTTCAAACTCGGCTTCCAACTTTTTAATAACTCAAATGGTGTTTTACAAATAGCCTTAAGGGCTTCCCACCACAATGAATGCGGAATTTTGGAGTTGCTAAACATACTCTTCGCCATGTCTAACAGAGTCCTATTTCTTCATTCTGCAATGCCATTTTGATATTTTGAGTCAGGCATAACATATTGTGCAATAATACCATGCTCTTGAAGAAATTTTGCAAATGGACCGGGTATTTATCCACCATTAGTATACTTACATAAAATTCTCCACCTCGATCAGATCTCACGATTTTAATTTACTTACCACATTGTTTCTATATTTCTACTTTAAAATTTTTAAAAGCATCTAATACTTCGTGCTTATTATCAAGTATGTAGATATACATGCATCGTGAATAGTCATCGATAAATAAGATAAAGTATTTTTTACTATATGAATTCATATCAGGACAACATATATCTATATGTATGATTTCTAATATCTCAGAACTCCTCCTAACACCCTTCTTAGAAATATTGGTATGCTTTCCTGTAATGCAGTCCACACAAGTATCAAAATCTGTAAAATCAACAGTTTTAAGAACTTCATCATTTATAAGTCTTTTGATTCTTTCAATTGCAATATGTCCCAATCTTTGATGCCACACCATGGAGGATTTTTCATTCATTGCACAATGCTTTATATGTAAAACCCGTGATTCGAGTCAGGGTTTTATAGTCTGAATCAGTTGGTTCGATTGTTATTTTTAGAGTCGAGTCAGTTTTAATTATGAGACAACCATTTGTTTTTCTCAACTGACCATTTGTTTTTCTCACCGACAACTCGTTTTCTTCACCCCTGACATCTATATATTCCATACTTCTAACACTGTCACCATTCAGCCACTAGCATCCTTCTCATCCAACTTTCTTCTTCTTTTTCTTTCATTTTTTTTCTATGATCCTCATTCAAGCCGGCCACCACCTCGTCGCTGTCACCACATGACTGACGATTAGGTACAGAGTAGGAGCTCACCGTTTAGGCGCTAAGACATGTTTAGAGCTTCTACCAGGTCCGTTTAGGACTCACCTCTGATTTATTACTTTATTTTATTGTGATTTATTTTTACAGCTTGTAGGACGAGTTAAGTGGCATTTTTTTGGATCCCACTTAACCCAGGCCATTTAATCGATCGGTCTTCCATATAAATAACCCTCGAGGATAAGATCCCTCAAAGCATGTTTTCGAAAAAATAAGATCCACCCCAAGTTGCATTCAGGCCTATTATATAAATCCCTATATATATAGTTTTCACATTTTTTTTTAAACCGTACTACACGAGCGGGCATGTGCTAGTCGAAGCCGCTGACATCCATGATACACAAGTGGCATGTGCTAGCTGTAAGCTGAAAATACCGACAACCATATGTGCCGATCGAAGCCACCGACAACCATGCTACGCAAGTGACATGTACCAGTCGTAAGCTGAAACCGACAACCATGCTATGCGAGTAGCATGTGCTAGTCGAAGCTGCCAACAACCATGCTGTGCAAGTGGCATGTGTCAGTCGTAAGCCGAAAATACCAACAACCATATGTGCCAGTCAAAGCCGCCGACAACCATGTTACGCAAGTGGCATGTGCCAGTCGTAAGCCGGAAATACTGACAACCATATGTGTAACACCCCGCTTCGGTTCACCCTCGAACCGACCTGGAAGTGTCATCGGCGACCGAACCTTTCGCTAACCTATTAGATTCGGTTAAGCCGACCAGGATCTACCCTCGGCGTCTTAAGACGGAGATAAACATACAAGGTATGGACGATATGCTTGGGTTCTAATGTGGACCTACATGCATGCCATGATATGTAAACAAAACAAAACAAAAGCGATAAATGAGAAATACCGAGAAAAATATTTATTTCTACGAAAAATCGAACAGAGTTTCCCCTAAAAGTGCATTAAGGGCCAACCTGTCCACAATAAGAATACTTATATATATATATATATATATATATATATATATATAT
>JAVDBV010083462.1:0-21360 GCA_032619315.1 Piper longum | reverse complement strand
GGGGGAAGGCGGGGGAGGGCGGCGATGGCCGTGGAGGAGGGCGGCGGCGGCCGCGGAGGAAGCGTGCAGGGAGGGCGGGGGGGAGCCGGGGAGGGCGGCGATGGCCGCGGGGAGGGCGGCGACGACCGTGGCTAGGGTGGGGGAGGGCGGTGAGGGGGCGGCGGCGGCGACGGCGGCGGCAGTTAGGGTTTGTTAGTGGGTTAGGTTAGAGATTAGGGTTAATTTTGGACCGTCCGCGGACATGGTCTGGGCCCGACGGACAAGTCAGACACTCATTCGGTCAGACATATTTTGTCCGACTAAATTTCGGACGGACGTGGACAGTAACTTGTCCGGTGTCTGTCCGTCCGACGCCCACCCCTAGCAATGACTTTAATTCATCTCGCATGACACTTACCCATTTGCCTTTCTCTTTGTGACTAAGAGCTTCACTGAAGTCTTCAGGTTCACCACTTTCTGTGAGTGTCACGTAAGTAGACTTTGGATACTTCGTGGATGGCTTAACAATTCTACCAAATTTTGTTCTAGTAGCATCAGCCTCCCCTTGATCAACAACCCGATTACTATCATGTACCTGTTCATCAACAACATCAAGAACTATATCATTAGAAATGTCATTATCCTCACCTTAGGAATGTCATCTTTGACTTCTTTATCAATCTGTTCAGCTACATCTTGAACAATATCTTCTACAACCCTTGGAGGAGCAGATGAAGTCTTAACCTTCATAACATAATCCTGGGTATCACTTTGGGTAGTTATTTCATTCCCAAAGTCCTCTAGAAACTGATTCTCTTGAAACACTACATCCCAGCTTCGAACAATCTTCTTTTCCTTAGGATCCCAAAATCTGAAACCAAACTCTTTATCCCCATAACCCAGAAATATGCATTCAAATGTCTTAGCATCAAGCTTAAACCTTAGTTCCTTTGGCATATGTACAAAGGCTTTACAACCAAACACCCTTAAGTGAGTGTATTTTACCACCATACCAGTCCAAACTTTTTCTAGAACATCTCCTTCTAAAGCAAGTGTAGGAGACCTATTAATTAAATAACAAGCAGTACAAACAGCTTCAGCCCAAAGTTCTTTAGGTAATTTTGTTGTAGCAAGCATACACCTAACCCTTTCTTGAATTGTTCTATTCATTCTCTCAGCCACTCCATTCAATTGTGGAGTATAAGGAACAATCTTCTCATGCTGAATGCCATGTTTGTCACAATAAACCTGAAACTCATTAAAACAATACTCACCTCCATTATCACTTCTCAAACATTTCAAAGTCTTTCCTGTTTCTCTCTCTACAAGAACATGAAATGATTTAAAAGTATTAAACACATCACTTTTATTCTTCAAATAGTAACACCATAACTTCCTTGAAGCATCATCAATAAAAGTGACAAAATAAAAGGCTCCACCAAAAGCTTTTATCTCCATTGGACCACATACATCAGTATGTACAAGTTCAAGTATTTGTGTCTTCCTTTTGCTAGTAGATACAAAAGAAGCCCTACGTTGTTTTCTAGCCAAACAATGATCAAAAGAGCTTAGTGTTGTCTGATCAAGTTGTGGAAGATAGTTCTTCTTTTTAAAAAATTCTAGCCCCTTTTCACTCATGTGTCCCAACCTTCTATGCCACAAATCAACTGAGAGAGTAGTAGAGGTAACATTAACCTCCCCGTGAACTAGACTAGATGTAATCCTATAAAGATCACCACACTTCTTCCCTTTAGCAACCACTAGAGAACCTTTCACCAATTTCCATAAGCCATATGAAAATTGTGAAACATAGCCCTCATCATCTAGCACACCTGTTGACATCAAATTCAATCTTAAATCAGGAATATGACGCACATTTTTCAAAACAAGTTTGCAACCAGAATTGATCACAATATGCACATCACCATGACCAACAAAATTAGAAGTCCCATTGTTGCCCATCTTCACTACACCTAGATCAGCTGTCACATAGGTGTTGAAGAAATCTTTACATGGGGTAGCATGAAACGATGCGGTAGAATCAATCACCAAACTAATATCATCATTAGTTGTCAAACAATCATTTCCTTCATCAAGTATGATTAGTATATCTTCTTCTATTGCAACATTGGTAGTCTTATCATCTTCACTCTAATTGTCAAGCACCTTACCATTCCTTAGATCTTTCTTGTATTTGTAACAGTACTGTTTCTTATGGCCGGCTTTATCACAATAAAAGCACTTGAAGGTCTTGTTTTTGGATTTAGACCTTCATCTACTTTTATCTCTTCTACTTGGATTCCTACTCTTTGATCTTCCCCGAGAATTATTTTCTGAAACCAAAGATTGAGAGGAATTAGAGAAGGTTACCTGTTGTGTTTTCCTTCTCACTTCTTCACTCAAAAGGCAACTTGAGACCATATCAAAAGTTAACTGCTTGTCAGAGTTATTTAAAGAAATGACTAGAGGTTCCCAAGACTCTGGTAAAGTATTCAATAATAGACAAGCTTGCTAAGCATCATCAAGAGGCATATTCAAACTAAATAATTGAATTAATATACCTTGCATCTCATTGATGTAGTCACTGACTTCTGTCCCATCCTTATACCGAAGATTCATCAACCTTCTGACCAACAAATTTTGGTTTCCAGTAGTGTCTCTCTCATACATATACAAGAGCTTATCCCAAAGCTCTTTAGCTGTCGTTGTTCCCGTCACATGGTTATATACATTATGTCTAAACCATTGTCTGATCAAGGTCATGCATTTTCTGTCCATCTTGATCCATTCAATGGTGACCCTCAACTCAACCTTAGCAGTAGGTAGAGGAGAAATCAAAGAAGACTTCCCTTCAGTAGTCACCAGTGGACTAGAACTTGACAAAGCCGTCCCGTCATCAGTCACAATCAAAGTAGCACTCAACGGTGGACTGGTCGACTCAAGAGGATTAAGAATTAGATCATATAAATCCTTAGTGAATAAATAATCAATCATACGACCCTTCCAGTAATGCCAATTAGACTTACCTTTAAGGGCGACCATCTTAACATGTTTCTCATCATACATCTTGACACAAAAGATTACTACCCAAAACCAAGATAAACAAACGAACCAAAGATAACCAAGCTCTGATACCACTTGTTGGGAAATAGACACCTCAACGGAAACAACCCAAAAATAATTTCCCCTCAAGATGAAATGAAAACAAATATAAGATGGATAGGAGACACCAAGAAAAAAATGGATGGAAACTTTTCTCCCAATTTAGAGAAAAGAAAACCAACTTACTCGATCAACTTTGATTAAGAAATCTCTTACAATCAAGTATCGAAAAAAAAACTCTCCTAATCCCAAATCAGACCAATAACAAGATTTGAAAATACAATTCTTGAGAATACAAATATATGAGAAATTTAGAAAACTAACATACACCTCAATTGAAAATTGGATCAACCTCACACCCTAGATGACGACCCTTACTTCAACTTAAGTTGATGAATACTTCTCAAAACTCTCCTTATATGAGCCAAGTGTGCTCAAAAGCTCTCAAGATGATGTTGTTCCGTTCTAACATCAGAATTCTCCTTTATATAGAAAAATATGAGTAGAATTCTAGAGGTCAACTCATTAAACTTCTATACAAAGGACGAAATCACACATCAGTATACCAAATCTTAACCTTTAGTGCAATAACCAAAAAACAAAAAATTGACAATTGAAATTTTTAATGCAAATGGGTGAGGGAAACTCAATAGTACAAGTGATAATGTTTCAATTATAAAACCTTTCTATTGCTGAAATCTGTGTATTTTACTCACGAGGAATGTGGGGGAGAGTTCTTTTCTGTCGGGGACATGTTTGTCTTAATAGGTTTATTGCTTAATAGTGACCTTTCTGTCACGTTTTCAGATATTGTCATGCACTCTGCGACAAAATTTATAGCTGGGCATAGTGATGTTATGGCTGGAGTACGGGCCGATAAGGGTGAAAGGTTGGCAAATATGATACCTACTATTTTCTACTATTTCAGAAAACCTTTTCTGCAATTGATGGGTTTATCTCGACTAACTACTGCTTGCTTTGTATGGAAAATGGCTAATTCCTCGCCATTAAGTAAATTACGACATATAATATCGGCAAAATTTCAAGATTAACTTGGATAAGTCACTAATGCCTGTTATTGCTACAGTCTGCATTACGTTCCTTTCGATGGTGCTTTCGTCAGATTGGTAAAAGAAATATAGCATTTTTGCAAAATGCTGAAGGCGCTGGTTTGTCTCCATTTGATTGTTTGTTTTGCCGCAGAGGCATTAAGACTATGGCCTTGCGTGTCAAAGTACAGCAGGCACGTGTCTAATTGTAGTGCTTAATACATGTTTTTGTTTTTGTGGTTCACAGATCACAAGCTGGATGAATTTTCACAGATCACAATCTGGATGAATTTTCTCTCAGAGCTTGTTCTCAAGAATATGTTGAGACTAGACTCATTGTCTCTGTGTTTTACTTGAAAAAGGTCCTATGTTGTCTTTAACTGCTTGAAAGCCTAGGCAACCATCTCCTAAGTGACGCAAAAGCAGTTGGCGGCCAATGGAAGAGATTTTAGACAATAGCGTGGCGCTTTTTGGACTAGCCTCCTTCCAGTATAGTGTAATTATTTTCATATTGAACATCATCAATCCTTTGCTTCGATCTATTTTTGCAGGAAAGCGCACAAAAGATAAGCTGAATTTATTGCATCTCATCCAAAGGTGAAGATAAAACTATGCTGGTCTTCCAGACCATCCTGGCCGTTCGTTACACTTTTCTGAAGTATGTTCTTTTGCTCAACACTAAAAGTTTTAAGCTTTTCTATATTTCGGCGGCCAATGTCCACTTAAGCCTACGAAATTATATTTTGATAGGCTTAAGGCTCTGGTTCTGTCAGTTTTTTGACAAAATACTTCAGCATTACTGTTAGTTTTGGTATCACTTTCCTTGCCGATTTGCCACCTGATTCTCTTTGTTTCATGATGGAAGTTTTGTTGTATAATAAACAATTTCATTAAAACTATGTTGGCATCTAAAAGCACATATGTTAAATTCAAATAATTATGATAATACTTTAAATATTCGTTGTGTTAAGTTATTTCAACATTATATTTGCTAGACTACTTACTTAATTTGTCCTATCCCTTCAAGTTAGACATTTATTTAAAGCTTTATACTGATTAAGACATTGTTCATTACCCTCATCAAACCTTCAAGTAGATGGTGACATATCTTTAGTCGCCTGAGAATAACTAAAATAATTGGAGCTTAAAGCCTTGATAAAAAAAATCATGGGACATTTTCTTCAATTTTTTTTTGAGAAATATTTTGCCGATTTGTGAAATTGATGGAATTCTTCCATGACTGAATTTCAGGAAGTGTTAAGTCACTCATGAGCTTGCCAAGCTTCATGTTCAATGCAAGCATACCTACCTCTGTTCGTGTGGGTAGAGGTCTGACTGAAGATCTTGTACGTATTTCTGTGGGCATTGAGGACGTTGAAGATTTGGTAGCAGACTTGGACAATGCGCTATCGTCTGCACCTTTATGAGGTAATGCCACTGGCATTTTATATTTGGTGTGGATTGTTGACATGGTAGGAGTAAAAAAATAAAACTTCTTGTATCACAAATCATTGAATGAAATTTGTTCCCAAAAACAACAACAAAAAACCTTTGTTTCTGTTAGGGTCATTTACCATACGATGAATATGAGATAACATACAACTACATGGGGATTCGTAAAGACATAATATTATTCGAAGTGGTACGAAGAATTCGAAAAGAATTATTAAAGATGAAGAATATTTAGTGTTTGGTCATTCGTATCTACGTGGTTAACTGTATCTTGAATATGCGTCTCTCATATAACTATATAGTTGTATTGTGAGTGGAATGAGAGGAGAATAGAGTACAACAGAAGAGAGTGTGTGTATTGAATTTTACTGTGAGGTTCTCCCTCTCTCTCTTAGAGGAGGGAGGGCCTCTCCTCACAGGGACTGATCTTTTATCTTCTTATATAACAAGAGTTTGTGTTGTGTACTCTTGATGAAGATAGGTGTTCTCTTTTAGAGAAGATATGAGAGGTTGCAGATCTAGACAGGGTCACTAGTGGGGGTGCATGTGGGAGAAGAAACAGAAATTATTCGTTGTGAGTAGAAGACATGACTAGGGGTTATTCGACAAGACCAAATGTAGTTAATTTCTTATCCTTCTCTACCTTTTGCCTATGGTTTGTAATTTGGGATAATTTTACCCATCTCATATTTTTGGGCTGTGGTTTTATTTCAATTGAGAAACTTTCCACTAAAGATTTGTGTGTATCTATCTTTTATCCTATATTGGTTTGCCTTGTCAAAACACGCAACATATTGTTCGGGGATTTTGTGTGTTAAAATCCCAACAAGTGGTATCAGAGCTTTGGTTCGTTTAATTGTGGAGGTTTGTGGAGTTGTGGTCCATGGCCTATGGTGGTTTGGTTCATTTAAGATTGTTGGTGTTTTTTTCAAGATGACTTTTAGACGGTGCTAGCAGAGGGTGCTCCTTCTATGTGAGTAGGGGAGATGTGCTAGAGTTTCAATCAGGGGAGATAGAAGACGTTCCGTATGATTCAGGAGGGAAGAATTATTAGGGTCTTTCATCATACGATGAATATGAGATGACATGCAACTACATGGGGATTCGTAAAGACATAATGTTATTCGAATCGGTACGAAGAATTCGAAAAAATTGTTGCAAACAAGGAATATTTAGTGTTTGGTCATTCATATCTATGTAGTTGTATTGTGAGTGGAATGAGAGGAGAAGAGAGTACAACAAAAGAGTGTGTGTATTGAGTTTTATTGTGAGGTTTTGCAGTGAAGCTCTTCCTCTCTCTCTTAGAAGGGAGGGCTTCTCCTCACAGGGACTGATCTTTTATCTTTTTGTATGACAATAGTTTGTGTTGTGTACTCTTGATGAAGTTGGGTTTTCTCTTTTAGAGGAGATATGAGAGGTTGCAGATATTGACAGTCACTAGTGGGGGTGCATGTGGGAGAAGAAACAGAAATTATTCGTTGTGAGTAGAAGACATGATTAGGGGTTCTTCGACAAGACTAAGTGTAGTTAATTTCTTATCCTTCTTTACTTTTTGTCTATGATTTGTAATTTAGGATAATTTTACCCATCTCATATTTTTGGGTTGTGGTTTTATTTCAATTGAGAAACTTTCCACTAAAGATTTGTGTGTCTCTATCTTTTATCTTATATTGGTTTGCTTTGTCAAAACACGCAACATATTGTTTGGGGATTTTATGTGTTAAAATCCCAATAGTTTCCTCTGTCGTTGATTGAAATTCTCACTAGGATTTGCTTATATTTTCCATTTTCTGACTTTGGTGGTCTAGTTTTCCTTCAATCTATCAGCTAAGATTGGAAACTCATCTTTTGTAGCAGGTGGAATCATTTGTCCTCCGAAGTTTCGAATAGAAGTATTTGTGCAGGGTTGTTCGAGCTTGGTGAAAACGTAGCAGGTAGAATGATTTTCTTTTTGGTTGCTTGTCTTGTTCGTTTTAGCTAGTTCTCTGTATCAATGCAGTAAACACCGCACACATACAAGAAAGCGTGAAGCATATGTACCCATTTTCTCTAAAGACAAACAATGCTTGCAGCAAGGAGCAACTAGCCAATTACACCAAGTATTATTCAAAACATCAGAGGTTTATCAGAAGTGCAAGACATGGATCTAATACTCCACATCAGCAGTGTTGGTTACGGGATCAAAGGAGAATGTCTTCACCTGCACATACCCTCGAGCCCACTGAAAGCCCCCCTGCCGCCAATCACGGGCATCTCCCTCATCGGCAAAATGACTGCATTCCCCCCAGTTTGGGGAGTGAGCTTCCATTGAATTTGCCACCTATGAAGAACATGTACCTCCGTTGAAGCTGATGCATAGAAGCCTTGAGCTCGCCCCACCAGCAGTGATCTCGGATCAGGACTTATGCTCAGGGCATTATCGATCACGAGCACTGTCCCAAACCCAGTATGCGAATTGCGGGAAAGTGTAATATGGGTGTGACGGGCACAGTAGTGGGATTGAATTCCAACATCACGTCAGTATTGTTGTATTTTTGACGTATATATATAGATATATATATATATATAATTATATTATATGTTATTATTAAAGTTTGACCTAAATTAAATTTAATTATTAAAGTTAAGATTAATGGACAATTAATATTTAAAATAAATATGGATAAATATATGTATATATCATTTTCGTAATTTTTAATTTATGATGAGTTAAATTAGAATTATAAAAAATAAAGATAAATACAATTATAGTCCCCAAATTCACCCGTAGTTTTTCTTTCTCGTATCTCTTCATATAGAAACTCTCGTTTTGGAGAACTGATGTTAGATTTTGAAGATCAAAACTTAAAGAAGTAAAGAATTATTTTGTTTTTATAAATTCAGGTACACTTTCGGTATCAAATATTATTTTTTAATGATTTAATAAGAAGAAGATGAATAAGGTATTATTGTGATATTTTTTCCATTTATATAATTTTGTTAAGTTAAAGAGAAACAACAAGTGGTATCAGAGTATCTACATATTAGATCTTTGGGATTTAATTTGATTTGTATTTAATTTTGGATCAAGATTTAGAAAAAAGACATATCCCAAAATAAAATCTTATTTGAACTATTTAATTCCATATTACATCTATATCTAATGATTCAAGATTTCAAAACAATACTAGTTTGTAAGTGGGAACAAATTGATATGATTTTTAACCTATTGGGAATACACTCAAACTTAGCAGCCAAAAAAAAAAAAAAAACTAGAATGAAAAAAAGGGAATACCAATGCATCTGGGAATAATGATTGAGCTTAGACCTTCTAAAGAACTGAACTATAAATTAGCTAACACGGATGGCACGGAGAGATGTAGTTGTTGTCATTCACAAATGTGGGAAAGGAAAATACAAGAAATTTTTATATGGGATATTTATTCTCAAATCAAAGTCCACTTTTGGTAAAATATCAAATGAAAAAAATAAAGTTAGAAAAAGAAAAAGGTTATCATTTTAGAAATTTCTAAATAAAGATATTTTTATAAGAATTTTCAGTTTTGTGTTATTTATATTTGGATTATTAAATTCAAATTATTATTCAGTTATTATTAATATTTTAGAATTTATTAATTGCTACAATAAACTATTAATGTAGCATCTTTTGTAGAAATTAATTTATTTTAAAATATTAAGATAGTTGTGGGTATATGATTCAATATTAATCGCCCTAATTGAAAGTTAATATTTAACAAAGTTATATACACATTTGTGGTAATAAATAAGGAATAATTATCAAAATTTCATGTGAATAATAAATGAGTCTAAAGATAGATTTATTATTTGACATAATTTATTGTTAATATTTAATTATCGCACTAACATTACATTATCTAAAGACTAAATAATAATGTCGTGCTACGTATCTTTTCATGGGATTTATCATTGTTTGAATTATTAATCATATTATGTGCATATTTTTTTGTTATATTTTCTAATTAATCAATTTGCTTTTATAATTTTTGCTAACATCAATTCAGTTCTAATGCTTAAAGATAATTTTAAGGATTGAAAAGAGAACGTGATGATCATTCTTAGCTGTATAGATCTTGACATTCCGTTAATGACCGGACAACCTGCTTCTTTTACAAACAAAGTTCCATTGAGGAAAATGGGACATTGAGAAGTAGAAATTTTAAAATCGTATAAGTCTTATAATCATGAAGCGGGGGATTCCAGAGACCTTAAGAGGCGATGTGTCTGAGAAGGTTACTACACCCATTAAGTTTCTTAAAGAAATTTAAAAGCATTTTGTAAAAAATGATAAGGTTGAAACAAGCACGTTTTTGTCAAACTTGATTTCAATAAAGTTTAAAGACAAAACAAAAATAAGAGAGTATATCTTAGAGATATCAAATATTGCTTCAAAATTAAAAGCACTAAAGTTAGAGCTATCTGAGGATTTACATGTTCATTTAGTTTTAAGTTCTCTTCCGACACAATTTAGTCAATTAAAAGTTAAATACAACTGCCAAAGGGATAAATGGACTCTTAATGAGGTCATTTCTTATATTATCAAAGAAGAAAGGTTGAAGTAAGAACAGATTGAAAATGCTCACTTGACTAGTACCTAACAAGACAAAAATAAGAAATGAAAGAGGGCTGAAGAAGCTGGTAACGGTTCTCACAAGCAACAGTGAAAGAAAGAAAATCAGGCTTCGTGCTGTTTTTTTTTAGTAAACCTAGACATATGTAGAAGGAATGCACTAAATATCACGCTAGGAGTGCAAAGAAAGGTCTATTTCTTAATTTTGTTTATTCTGAAGTTAATTTAGCTTCAGTGCTAATACACACTTGGTGGCTAGATTCAGGTGTTATTTTTTACATAAGTGTGTCAATGCAGGGTTGTCTGATTTGTCGAAAGCCAACTGATACTGAAATAGTCATCTATGTGGGTGATGACAAATTAGTTATAGTAGAACCAATAGGGACTTTTAGATTATTATTAAAAACATGACATTATTAGCTTTAAAAGAGGCATATATAGTACTTTCTTTTAGACAGAATTTGGTTTCTATTTATATGTTCGATAAATTTAGTTACTCTTGTTCATTTAAAAATAATAAGTTTAGTCTTTTTCTAAATTCAAATATTTTGCAATGGGTTCCTTATCTTTTTAAGATAATCTATATTTACTTGATACTATTGCTTCTTTTAATAAAATTTTGCATGTGGGTTTACATGGTACGAAAAAAATTTAACTAGTGAGAATTTTACTTTACACAAGCACAAGCGTTTAGGATGTATTTCTGAACAAAAAATTGAACGACTTAAGTGAGATGGAATTCTTAATTCTCTTAATTTATTAGATTTTCAATTATGTGCTAAGTGTATTAAGGGAAAACAAACAAATATAAGGAGACTAGGTGCTAATAGATCTTCAAGCATCTTAGAACTAATACGTATGGATATTTGTGGGTCATTTCCTATGGTTCTTGGAATGGTCAGATAATATTTTATTATGTTCTTAAACGATTATTCTCATTATGGTTACATTTATCTCATTCATGATAAGTCTTAAACATTGCACGTATTTAAGACATATAAGGCTGAAGTTGAGAACCAACTTGACAAAACTAATAAGGCAATTAGATCTAACTATGGTGGTGAATACTATGGTAAATATGATGGATCGGGTGTACAATATCCAAGACCATTCGCCAAATTCTTAGAAGATTACAGAATCATCTCACAATACACAATGTTAGGTATTCTTAGGATGAATAGTGTTGCTGAGAGATATGGATCAGGTGTACAATATTTAAGACCATTCACCAAATTCCTAGAAGAGTATAGAATCGTCCCACAATACACAATGTCAGGTATTCCTATGATGAATAGTATTGTTGAGAGATGAAACTGAACATTAAGAGACATGGTGAGAAGTATGATTGCTCATACTATTTTACTTGATTCACTATGGGGTGAGGCACTAAAGAATGTAGTATATCTTTTTAATAGAGTAGCAACGAATACAATAGTTAAGATCCCTTATGAATTGTGGACTGGAAAAGGCTCAGTATTAAGTATTTACGCATTTGGGGTTGTCTAGCTAAGGCAAGGCCTTATAAGCCAATTGAAAGGACACTGGACTTAAGAATAGATAGTAGTTATTTTGTTGGGTACTTTGAACGGCTTAGAGGGTATAAGTTTTATGATCCCACAGCAAAGTCATTCTCTGAGATGGGAAATGTCCAATTCTTTGAGGATGTTAAGTTTGGAAAGAAAAATGAAGTTAGAGACTTTATCTTTGAAGAAAAATCTGTTTCACTCCCATGATTGTTCTTGACAATAATGAGGGTCATATTCTTGGTGTTGTTCAAGAAACAATACCAGAATTACAATACAATATCGAGAATCTCCCTAATCACAATCATCAAGTTATACTTGAAAAATAAACTCAACAACCTCAAGAACAAATGCCCTTGAGGAGATCCACAAGAGAAAAGAAAAATACAATTCTGGATGATTATATCATTTTTCTCCAAGAATATGAGGATAATATTGGAATGGTGGAAGATAATCCAATCAAGTTTCATCAAGACATGAAGAGTTCTAATTCTCAAAAGTCGATTGATGCAATGAATAAAGAGATGAAGTCAATGAAAGCTAATGATGTTTTGGATTTTGTCCAGTTGCCTGAAGGTGAGAAACTTATTGGTTGTAAATATATATTTAAAACCAAGAGGGATTCAAAAGGGGATGTAAGAAGATATATGACTCGTCTTGTTACGAACTTAAAAGGAAGGCATTGATTATAATGAGACTTTCTCTCTAGTTTTATCAAAGGACTCATTCTGTATAATTATGACATTAGTGACACATTTTGACCTTGTGTTACTTCAGATGGATGTAAAGACCGGTTTCTAAATAGTGACATCGATGAAACAATTTTTATGATACAACTAGAAAATTTTGTATCGGCATATTCAAATAATATGGTTTGCAAATTAAAGAAATCCATCAATAAACGTAAGCAGGCTTCTCGTCAATGGCATCTTAAATTTCATCAAGTTATTTTCTTGTTCGATTTTGAGATGATTGTGATTGATAATTGTATATATCATGAGTTTAGAAGGAGTAAGCATAATTTTCTACTTTTATAAGTTGATGATATAGGTTTTTTGCATGAAACCAAGTGTTTTTTGTCAAAGAAATTTGAAATAATAGTCTTAGAAATGTGTCTTTTGTATTAAGAATTTAAATACATCGGGATCACTCTCGATATATACTCGGATTATCACAAAAGACCTATATAGAAAAGTGCTTAAGAGATTTGGCATGAAAGGTTGTAAACCAGGAGATACCCCTATTTCTAAAGGAGACAAATTCAGTCTCAATCAATGCCCTAAAAATGACATAGAAGGGAAGGAAATTTAAAAGATTCCTTATGCTTTAGCAATGAGAAATCTTATGTATGCTCAAGTATGTATGCATCTAGATATTGCGTATATTATTGGAATGTTGGAAAAATATTTAAGTAATTCAAGATTGGATCATTGGATAGCAGGTAAAAGAGTCATGAGGTATCTTCAAAGAACAAAACATTACACACTTACCTATCGGAAGTCAGATCAACTTGAGATCATTGGGTAGTCTGATTCTGATTTTACTGTATGTCAAGATAGTCATCAATCCACCTCTGGCTCTGCCTACTTACTAGAGGAGTGCAAAACAGACACTTATAGCTTCTTCCTCCATAGCAGCTGAATTCAACTTATTATGAGGCATCCAATCATAAAATATGGTTGAAAAATTTTGTCACAAGGCTGCGCATTGTTGATAATATTGAAATACTACTTAAGTTATTTTGTGACAATTAGCCTTCAATATTATATTCAAATAACAATAGGAACTAATTTAAATCAAAACATATAGAGATTAAGTTCCTTGTCGTAAAAGAAAAGTTCTGAGTGGTAAAGTTTCTATATAGCATATTGGGGCAAATTTCATTGTTGTGGATCCGCTTACTAAAAGTTTACTACTCCAGGTCTTTTATGGCCATGTTGCTCATCTGGGTATTTTATTATTTAATGATATGTTACTTTAGTGGGAACTTTGTTTTGTTATTTTTTTATGTTAATTGCAGTGTTTGATTTATGTTTCACTCTATTTTGGTGATCTCATAAAGTTGGACTAGTTGAAAATATGCATGTTTAGATCAAATTACATTGAATTTTCATGTTATACATCCATATTTAATCTATGTCATTTAATTATATTGATGTATGTGATCATGGATGAATTTAATTACAATATATGTAACAAAAATCACATTGATCCTATATTAACATAATTAATGGATGAGATTATTATTTTTGAAATATTAGCATATGTCATTTTGGAGCTCATAAAGTTATATTGTGATATATAATTATATTTATATATAGTCAAAATTGAAAATTGGTGGATTTTGAACGTATATATACATGTATATATAATTGTATCATATCTTATTATTAAGGTTTGGCATGAATTAAATTGATCTATTAAAGTTAAGATTAATGGGCTATTAATATTTAAGATAAGTATAGATAAATATATTTAGATACCATTTTTGTAATTTATAATTCATGATGATTTAAATTAGAATTATTAAAAGTAAGGATAAATACGGTTATAGTCCTTAAATTCGCCTGTAATTTTTCTTTCTCGTATATAATCATCCAGAAACTTTGGTTTTGGAGAACCGATATTGAATTTGAAATATCAAAACTTAAAGAAGACTAATCGTTTTGCTTTTATAGATTCAAATACGCTTCTGTTATAAAATTCTATTTTTTTAATGATTTAATATGAAAAAAATGAAAAAGGTATTATTGTGATATTTTTTTTAATCTGTATAATTTGGTTAAGTTAAAGAGAAACAACAAATATAACTTGAAGTTGCTCAAAGTTCTTGTAGTGGAATGCTTGGTGGGTTTTTTTGGCCATGTCTTGCAATAGCTCAACGAAGGTTAGAAAGCAGGAACCCTGATGAATTCAAGGTGATGAACACAATGAACGAACTTTCACCGTGTTTCATCGTACAATGTTGCACAATCCATGCGATGGGTAGGTAAAAGGTGCCAAAAACGTGGTTGGAAAACTGTCTGGTAACCATTTTTATAACTGAAAAGGTTCTCAAAGACGTCAACAATGAACACTGTCCTGGCTACTCTTGCGTGGAATGTAAGTCCAAAAATATTTTTGATTGATGAGACCTGTTAAATTGGCGTACATAATCACTTTCATGTAAAAAGAGCGGCAAAGGATTAGGTGAAGAAATTTGGCCAATATAATACAAGGTCAAGGTAAAGGTGTTGATGTTTCTATTATATATGGAAATAACTAATCAAAATTGTTAGGATTATCAATAATCTTCTTAAAAAATATCATTAGCCCATTATAATTAGATCAGGTCTGTCGATGTAGATCGATTGACCTACTTGCCATACATAAGAGACCTTGATTACACAGCATATTGGACTTAAATCCCAGAAAAGGAGGAACCTTAATATTTGCTGATGATATAAGAGCATAAGCTGTTTTCAAATCTGGTCACCGACAAATCATTTATGACCGTAATTTTTTTAATATAAGATAAAAATATCCTCTTCATCCAGTTGTCTTTGTAATCTAATGGCCAATATTCAAGTCAGCTTACAATGAAGTATCAACGGGAATTACTATTAATTATTTTTAAAATAAATCGAAATCATATTAGTTTTTGGTGCGTTAGCAGCTTGGAAGGTCATCACTGGAGGCAACGTGACCAATTTCGAATCACATTACTCGAGTTATTAGCATCTTAGTTAATAACAACTACTTTCTCATTTATAGTTGGAGTCAAATACAAGAATTGTTTGCGATGGCCATGTCATATATGTTAACCATTTGCTTGGTGTAAAAAAAATGTTGTAATTAAAAAGATTATAACTGCTAACCTTTTCAAAAGTACATACTTAAGTGTAGCCTATATTAATAGTAACATTCATTTAATGCATTCTACGTACAGTGCAATAATAATTACCTCTTAGTTTGGCAGACACGAAAGTAGTTTAAACCACATAAAAATTTTGAAATTGTCAACCTTATTAAAAATAGTTATATTAAATGTATGTTATATATAAAATATTATTAAGATAACTAGTTTGTATACAAATTAAGTGTAATTATATCTAAAAATAATAGTAAAAATTAATTATTATTTTCTTATGTGATCTCCGTTGAGGAAAAAAATTCACTTTTTTTCTTGTGTTAATTGATCAGAAAAGAGGAATTGTTTTTATCATGGGAAAGCATATGAGTTGGCCACACAAAGTATCATGGTTAATTTGAATATAAAATATATTCTTAAACAATTAAAATTTTTTAAGAATATATTGTATATATACTAATTTTAATACGATATATCATTTAAATTTTTTATATGATTTATATTTATTTCATGGAAACAAAGAGATCCGTAAGTTAAGTGGCAGCCTTAGAACGTCAATAGTTCCTTGTTGACTTACATACAATTCCTTTACTCACCGTGTTCAGCGCCGGTCCAGCGCTATACCAATCTCTCAATTGCAACTTCGAAGTCTCATCCTGTGAATGCGATTCCTCATAGTATGACTCCAAAGTAGTAAACTAACGTCAATGTACGGCAGAAGCTGACTATATTTTCCACTTGTTAATGCGGCAGGAAAGAATGTCAAATGTGTAGGCTAATTAGGCAGTATGAAATTCCTACCAGATTTGAATGGTGGATGCCTTCATAATTTCCGAACCAGAGTCGATTGATTTCCATTGGGAACTCCTCCCAGGTCAAACGGCTTCCTAACTTAATTGCAGGAGAGGGAAGAAAAAGTCAAGCCCCTTATCAGGCGTCGGATGCCAACTGCTCACCAAAAGGCTAAAGCCAGCAATGAATTCCAAGCGAAACGTCACGTACGCACTAGCATTGCACAATCGTTCAAATGCGCTGCAAACGAAGTTATCTATACTCTTATTAGGAAAAGTGGAATAAATATTTGCTCTCTAATGAAAATTAAAAGATTCAACTAGTTAAAAAGTAATAAAAATAAAAAATAAAATAAATTATTATAATTTATCTCTTCATTTAATTATATGTATTTAAATCAAAATTTATCACTAAGATAATAGACTATTATAATATATTTTATTATTTAATGAAGGTTTATTTATAAAATTAGAGCGTATCAACGATATCCACCGTGCATGGCAGGATATCATCTCGCCTAGTGTATGAGTCCAAATTGTTTGATGGCTAACAATGCTGCAAGACCCGATGGAGTGATAACAACTTATCATTTATTCATGCTTAAAATTTCCCATTGGCTCCTTATATATGGATGAAAATTATTATACTACACTTTAATTTGGTTTACAAGTTACAGCTATCCAAGCCTAACAGCTTAACCTTATAGCTGTTTTAATTGTTAGTATATGTGTAAGTGGCCTTTATTAAACAAGAGGTTTAATTAATATTGAGTCAGAAAATGCTTGGAATATATTTAAATTCATTTATACAAGCTTATTATATACTATGCAATACACAAAAATAGTTTTAACAAAATAGCTCAAAGAAGTGAGTTTGAAATATAACCAATTATTTGATAGTGTACGTATAAAAACCTCTAAAATTAGTCTCATATTCAATACCTTCTACAGCAAAATCTAATATATTAGTAGAGATAATGCCTATAAATTTTCAATTTAGTTATTATTTTTAAGAAATGATTACACTCATTATTTTTTATAAAATAGAAAGTTGGACAATAAAGTAAAATGTAAATTGATAAACTGAGAGTAACTGATATGTAGATGTTGAAATGGATAAGTGATAAAATCCCTATATATCAAATTCTCAACAATACTATATGTATAAGATTTATCCGATCACGTGGATAGTTTTTAAATTTATATTTATCCGATTACATGGTTAATTTTAGAATTTTTATTTATCAGGATAATTACTCACATTTGCATTTATGCACTTGCATGATTTCTACGCTTCGAAGAAAGAGTCCTCACGGTTCCACAAACTGCCTGAGAGAATTTCTGAGGAAAATAAATACGGGTGAGGATGACACGCCAGTAATCACGAAACAGAAGAAGCGTAGAAAATTCTATAAAAGACAAAGCCTGATGTATTGGAAAGGGGGGCTAACTGAATTGAAGAGAAGAAAAGGTAAAACTAGAAAAGAGAAGAAAGATCCAGAAGATACAAAGGGGGAGAGCCCCTCACGGAGATCCATCTCCGGTGACCCCTAGCCTACCCACGTAGTTTGAAGTACCCCCAACATCATTTGACCATCGTTGCTATCCATCGCCGCCGAAGGTTCCCCCCTATCCACCACCATGTTGCGTGGCCGAGGAAGAAAATTGTCGTTCCCTACCTCCTTGTTACCACAGAGAAGCCTGGCCGAGGTGTTGCCGCAGATCGCATTGCTGCCATCAAGGAGCCCTCCTGGAGTCATACCTTCTTGCCGCCCCCTTTGCTACTGAAACGCAGAGGAGATAGCCCACTACCCATCGCCATCAAGGATCCAAAGAAAGGGGCTTGGATGAAGCAGAGGAGATGAAGCAGAGAAGTGAAGCTTGAGGGAGAAGCCCTTGCTACCTTGCTGTCAGAGATTGCCGCTAAGAATCCGTCCACCTGGTTGCTGAGAAGGTCATCTTATTGCCAGAAAGTGAAGGAGTTACTTGATCGCTGGAGTTGTAGAGTTTTGCTATAGAGAGCCGCTGCCGCCAGGATGCTAAAGCATGTGCTGCTTGAACACATAAGTTTGAAGCTTTGCCACTTTCATCTGCTTCATGATCGCCATAGAAACGGGGGAGAAGCAAGGAGTTGTTGTTGTCCAGACCTACCAACAAAAGCTTCCATTCATCGGAGTTTGGCGCCAAAGTCGTTGCCAACTGCCAGGAGATTTTTCCTTTGTTGCAGGTGAAAACAGGGGACGAATTAGGAGGAATTCTTGTTGCTATCAATCATTGGTGGCTGCTAGCCCATCACCAGCTCCACTAGCCGAAGGAAAGAAGAACTCGCAAGTGCCCAACCAACAAAAAGCTGCCTAGGTCGCCACTCCCTTGCATCGCCGGAGTCGGAGAAGACATTGCCCAGAGCAGGAACAGGCAGCGAGTAGTGGATTTCGTGGATTTTTTTCAGTCCAACGCTGATCACTCTTGGCTGATTTGTGGTACCAAAAGTAAAGCCAGAAACGATATCTACAAGCCCAAGTCAATTACCACCGGATTAAGTTGCTACATTTGTCGGGATTCTGCCAATAACCTACCCATCGGATAAGGGAGAAGATAGAAAATAGAGCATCACAGAGCAGAAAATAGTCGCGAAGGCGGATCTTCGCGGTGGTTTTCCGACAAGAGCCGGTCTTTCCCGGCCCCATAAGTCGTAACAAAAGTGAATAGGGAGGAGTGGTCTACAAATGCAAAGTGATATTCACAGGAGTTCGCCATTGCAGTCTCAGGAAAAAAGCCACGAAAATACCCATCGGACAAGGAAACAGAGTGAAAACGGCAGCAACCAGCGGATTTTGTGGATTATTTTCCCGCCAACGCCGGTCGTTCCCGGCTCTAAGACAGTGACCTAAGTGAATTTAGCAAGGTGCTCTACAATTCTGAGTCGATTACTGCCGGTTTCCATTGCTATAGCCTTTGGAAAAAATTGAGTAAGTGACCCATCGGACAAGGAAAAGGACAAGAACAGAAGCAGAAAACAGCAGTTGATATCAGGATTCGCGGAGAATTTCCAACCAACGACGGTCGTTCCCGGCTCCAAGACAGTGACCAACGTGAAGGCAGAAGAGTGGTCTCGAAACCCAAACTGAGTTTTGTTAAGGTTTGTCACTCTAGTCGCTAGAGAAAATTCGGAAAGATGCCCATCTGATCCGAAACAGCAGGAAACGGAAGCAAACAGCGGACTTGGTGGATTATTTTCTGACCAACGCCGGTAGTTCCCGGCTTTTCCCTGGTGTGAAGAGTGAATTAGGAAATACAAGCTTTAGATCTGAGCGGAGTTTTGTCGGAGTTTGGAGTCGTTGTCACCGGAAAAAATTCGGACAGTGACCCATTGGACAAGGGAAAAGACAGTAAACAGAGTAGCGAAAGACTGATTTCGTGGATTATTTTCCGATCAATGCCGGTCGTTCCCCGCCCCAAATCAGTGACTGAAGTGAAGTTAGCAAGGTTTTCTACAAGTATGAATTGATTACTGCCGGAGTTCGTTGCTACTGACTCTGGAGAAAATTCAGGAAGAGACCCATTCGACAGAAGAAAAGGCGGAAAACAGTAGCGAAGGTCCGATTTCACTAACTTTTTCTGATCAATTCCAGCCATTTCCAGAGCTACTGTGAAGTGAAAAGTGAAGAGTGAGGAGTGTTCTACAAATCCAAAGTGATCATCACCAGAATTCGCCATTGCAGTCTCCGAAAAAAAGCCAGGATGAGACCCATTGGATAAGGGTGAAAATCGAGTAGAGGAAAGCAGCAACGAAGGCAGATCTTCACGGAGGTTTTTCGACAAGCGCCGGTCATTCCCGGACCCAAAGTTCTGTCCAAAGTAAACCAGGAGAAGTAATATTTAGATCTACGTGGAGTTCCACCGGAGTTAGCCTCTTTGGTCATCGGAGAAAATTCGAGAACTTACTCACTGGATAAGCGAGAGCAAACAGAACAGAGGAAAACCGCAACAAAAGGCAGACTTCGTCGACATTTTCCAAACCAACGCCGGTCGTTCCCTGCCCCAAAGCAATGACCAAAGTGAATTTGGCAAAGTGATCTACAAGTCAGAGTTGGTTCATCCCGGATTCCGTTGCTACATCCTCTATAAAAAATCAAGGAAGACACCCATCTGATCAGGGAAGAAAATAGAAACTGAACGAAAATAGTCACAGAGAGTTGATTTCACGGCGGTTTTTCGACCACCTCCAGCAGTCCCAAACCCATCAGACGTGAATTCGGAAAAGTGATCTACCAGTCCGAGTCGATTCCCACCAGATTCAGTTGCCGCCATCGCCAGAAAAGACGACGCCAAAGTTTCCTGTTTCATGCCTCAGCGGGTCTGTCGAGCCCAATTATTTGACCGAGTCCGCTTGTCCTACCAGATCTGTGACCATACCAGCCATCTGCCCACTAATTGATTAGACCCGCAATAGGCCCGGCCAAGACCGCGTCCGAGACTCATCTACTACCCGGATTGGAGTTGGTGCACCGTACACCACCCACAGACAGGCGCACACAGAGAGAAAAGGGAGCCTGCGCAAGCCAACCGGCCCGGTCCAGCATTTATATGGTTTGAACCAACCCGAAGCGGCCCGGTTCAGTCTATTAAGGATTCGAAAATAATTTGAAGGTCTTCTACACCTCGGATCGAGGCAAAATTTGCTACCCCACTATTTTCAGATGTTTTGGACACAGTGGTAGGGTTATTTTGAGGATTTAAAGACTAGAAAGGGACAAACCATGGCATTGGATCCAAAGCATCTCAAAGGCAATTTTATTTTGAGGAGGCAAAAATTCACTATTTTGTGTAACTTGTAAAATCAAAGGAGAAATAGTGGATTGTGAGTACTATTCTCACCGTGGATTGACTTAGGGATTCGAGTTGAACCCTAAGGAACCACGTAAAAAATTTCCTGTGTGTCATTTTGGTGCTTGTGATATCATTTGCATTATTTTATATTATCGCACTATCTCTTTGCGCGGCAAGGGCGCCTCGGTCCCACCGA
>JAVDBV010083461.1:0-13331 GCA_032619315.1 Piper longum | reverse complement strand
TCCATTCACATGACACCAAGAGGGTTACTTCGATCTATTTTATGGATCGAGTCTCACTGACTAATAATATTAAACATGTCTCGACTCGATCGTAACATTTCTGATCCGGTTCTTAAGTGAACCGAAATTGGGGTGTTACAGTTTCCCACGGAACCATGCAAATCAATTTTTACTTTGTTGAAAGTCTAAGAATCCACTATCCCAAGGGTAAAAAAAAATATTATAGAAGCATTCATCATTCTTTTATAGAATTAATTTTTATTGTTTTAAATGGTAAGTAATTATAGGTGTGCCACTTATGTGTCATGCTAAGTGCACGTGACACCTAAACCAATGAGTATATATGGACGCCTTTACAATCAACGGTGTCATCTCGGTAGTATGGGTGGTAGGGGACACCTGTGCGATATGGATAACAATGTCATGGGACAGTGTGCCCAACTTTAGCTATGCATATGAGTGACTTTTAAAGAAAATGTGAAGATAATTAAATAACCTCTATAGAGCTAGGTACAAGTATATCAATGCATTAGGGAAGAAATGCCAGAAGATAGAATAATAAAGAAGTTAGATAAATGAGTAATTTTCTCATAACCCTATTATATTTTTTAGTAAAAAAATTCTAAAGCTGGAAAGATTGTAAAATCCTGATTTTTCTCCTAATTATATTTTCGAGGATGAAAATTTCCAAGCTGGGGAGATTGTAAATCCCCAAAAAAAATATTTTCTTTAGGTTTTTGTAAATCTTAAGAATGAACAATAAATAATATTTAATTAAATTAATTTTTAAGAATTAATATTATAAATTATCAATTATAACCTTTAGAGTATGAGTACAATGATATATATAGATAATTGCTTTAACTCAATAGTTAGTACTTTTCACTTTTCGTTATCACACAAATGGCTGGTATAGTTATGTGTGATTACATTATTTTCTATAAAATTAAATATAATGATTTTTTGAATTCTACACTTATTTTTCTATATAAAGGAGAATTTTGTTTATATTAAATGAAACATTCTCGGGATAGTTTGTGAGCACATTTGGCTCATAGAGGGAAAGCTTTAGAGAAGTTTCATTCATATTATGATCGCGTGTTGTAGGTCTCAACAAAATTCCAGGTCCGTATAATTACTCAAAATGTTATTTATTCCTATGTTGGAGTCCCGACATGAGGCGACACCCTTAAAAATTACTATGTGAGAGTCACGGCATGGGCAGCACCCTTAAAAATTACTATATGGGAGTCTACACACGGGGCAACACCCTTCAAAATTACTATGTGGGAGTTCTGACATTAGGAACCACCCTTAAAAAAATTAGTATGTGGGAGTCTTGGTCGGCTTGAGCTCACATTCAACCACCATGAGCCAAGCGCAATCGGGGTCAAAGAATTGACTTAGTCCGACACAGGGCAACACTCTTAAAATACCTGCCCCCATGCCAAAAGGGGTGACAAGGCGCAGTGGCGCAAGACGGCTCATTATGCACTTGTGATATGGAGAGGGTGAGTCAATGACAAATATCCGTAACTACAGGCCGAGGGCAACGCAGCGTGTGTGCGCATACATGGGATTGTAGCTGGATGAGCGGCCACCCTCCCAACATATTAAGAGCTCAGCAAAGACTCATAATCGCTAAAAGATTTGTTGTGGAATATATTAATTTTTCTTATAATTATATGACTTTGTGTTTTTATCTCTAACGCAGAATTGACTCTGCAGGTATGAGCATGGAAGGATGGGTAAAGTTGGGATAGCTAGAGGACTCTATTATTGGACTAGTCTTTGCATGGCTGTGGGATTTTCGTTCGGTTCATGGGGCTTAGATTATTCCAAGCTTATATTATATTTTTAAAATCTTAAAAATTAATAGAAAATTAATTTACGAGACACTTAGTTTTGTATAGTAAAACTTGGCTCCTGGCTGAGAACGGGCAGATCATTACACCTTGTTTCCTCAATCTAGAAGGAAATGGTACTTTTTTTTCGACCTCTTCTGTATGTACCTCATCTATATCTTTCCCTTTGCTTCCACATAATCTAACCAATGTAATTGGTTGATGCTCATTGTTTGGCTTTTCATCTTTTTTCCTTAACTTCATTGTGCTGAAATGGTTCATGTAAAGTAATAGAACTCTGGGTTGTTACTGCTTTGCAGTGTGACCATCTTTCCTTGGTTGTTCTGGTTGCCTAGGAAGTGAACCCTTGGGTCGCTCACTTGGTTCCTTGTTTAATTTCAACATAACTTGTTGCATAAACTATTGTTATTGTTGTTGTTGTTGTTGTTGTTGCTGATTTTGTATAAATTGTTGCATAGTTTGTTGCATATAATTGAACATTTGGATCAAATCTAGTTACTATAGCTAAAAAGGAAGTGAAGGTGGTTGAGAATGTTATGATGGTGGTGGTGGTGGATTATTGAAGACAACAGCTGATTGATTATTTCATTAAAAATAGGGGTTATTGCGCCAGCCTAAATTCTAGGTATTGGAATAGGGATTTGTAAAGATTGTGGGAAAAAAATCGACTCAGTCGGGGAAGGATCGAATGTTGGAAAATTATTATGATTAATTATATTATATTCTCTACCCAGTTGATTCTACTCGGTTAAAACCCATGATTCGAACCAGGGTCTTATATTTTGAACCGGTTGGTTCAACCGTTATTGTCCGTCAAGTCAAATTTTATATGACGAGACAACCATTTGTTTTCTCATTGACCGTTCGTTTTTATCATTGATTGTTCGTTTTCTTAGACAACCATTTGATTTTCCAGGTGGCCATTCGACACCTATAAATATCACATTTCAGTTATATGGTGGGGGAAAGAAAAATTCTTCTCACCCCATCTGTCATTCTCATTTTTCTCTCCTAGTTACTCTCCCCTCTTGGCGATGTTCTTACATCTCGTTTACGTGTCTGGTTCGGTATGCTTTCCTTAACATTCTCTTACTCATTTTGTTACTATTTTTGTTTTTTTGGTAAGCATTAAATTCAGGATCTCCAAGTGAATTCTATTGTTTCATCCATTCATGATCGTTTTGTGTTGCTGTTACTTCATCAACGTCCAATGCTACGTAATTTGTTAAAATATGATAATTGAATTGTTGTCTTTAGCGTGTCATGAGTTCTACGCATGGGGGTTGGATGATGGACAACGCTGTGGGGGGTTAGGGAAGAATATGATATGGTTTTGGTTTGAAGAAAAAGACTGTTTGGTTTGGTTTTTGGTGCTAAAGATGAGGTGAGGAGAAGAGAAGAGCGTGGGGAAGAAGGAGAAGCTTATAATCTTTGAATGACCTAAGAGTCGTAATCTCAGAATGACCTGAGAGCCCGTAATATCAGAATGACCTGAGAGCCCGTAATCTCAGAATGACCTGAGAGCCCATAATCTCATAATGACTTGAGAATCCATAATCTAAGAATGACCTGAGAGCCATAATCTTAGAATGACCTGAGAGCCGTAATCTCAGAATGACCTAAGAGCTCGTAATCTCAGAATGACCTGAGAGCCGTAATCTCAAAATGACCTGAGAGCTCGTAATCTCAGAATGACCTGAGAGCCGTAATCTCAGAATGACCTGAGAGCCCGTAATCGGAGAATGACCTGAGAGCCCGAAATCTTAGAATGACCTGAGAGCCCGTAATCTCAGAATGACCTGAGAGACTGTAGAACTACATTGAGCTTGATCCTGATTTGGGTATGTAGGCCAATCAAGATTGTTTGATTTGAGCTCATCTAAGGAAGAATAAAAGTATGGTTGGGGGTTCTTTTACAAACTCAGGTTTCGTAAAGGGATAATGAGTGGACTTCCTTTTCATTCTCTTGTGTTATAAATGTGGCTATGGGAAACGGTCCAAGACTATGGGACGATTTTTTTAATGAGTTAGACTTATTTTCTTTAATAGAAATTATGTAGCATTTAAGTAACACCCTGTCTGGTTAGGGCGGGTTAGTTAGTTATTTTTTTGAGTAATACTTGGCCAGCTAGGCCCACAATATTGTGAAAAATGGTGGGTCATTATAAGTGGTATGAGAACCAGGTTTCCCACTAGCTCACATCTTATGACTCAAGTACTTTGTTGAAAAGTTCAGTAATTATCTTTTCCCATTGTTGAATATTATTAATTAACAAATTCATTAGCTAATATACTTAAGTCATCACTCAAAAAGAAAGCCCTTGAATTTGCCACCCTGGCTCAGCAGGAGGATTTTAGTCCGCGAATATGCTAACAAATTTTTACACCTAGAGCGTTTTGCACTTGGGATTTTGGCAACTAATAAAGCTAGAGCTGATAAATTCTTTTGGGGGTTGAAGCCAGAATTGAGGAGTAAGGTTGCGACGGCACCAAGGGGCACTATAACCGAGGTGATCGATGTAGCCACTACTCATGAGTTGGTATTCTCGCATGATCGTGCACAAAATAGGGGACGACTACCACGCAAAACATGAAGGCCAACCATGTTTATAGCCCAAACGGGTCCGCAGAACACCAGCAGCAGAACTACGAAGGGAACGTAAATTGGAACGTCAAGAGGAAGTTTGAGGAGATTCTGTATAGACGATGTAGAAATTGCAATGAGCCCCATCGGTGCTACAACTGCAGAAGGACGGGACAAATGCAGAAAGGTTGTCATCAACCTCCGAAGCAACAACAGGAGCAGCATGAGATCACGAAGATATAATTAATCATGATTGTCAACTTGATGTTAAAATATTTTGGAGATGTAATATTTCTAAGTTGGGGAGATTATAAAGACCATGGGAAAAAAAAAATCGACTCAGTCGAGGAAGGATCGAACGTTGGAAAATTATTATGATTAATTATGTTATATTCTCTACCCGGTTGATTCTACTTGGTTAAAACCCTCAATTCGAATCACGGTTTATAGTCTGAACCGGTCGGTTCGACCGTTATTATCTGTCCAGTCAAATTTTATATGACAAGACAACCATTCGTTTTCTCATTGATCGTTCAATTTCTTAGACAACCATTTGATTTCCTAGGTGGCCATTCGACACCTATAAATATCACACTTCAATTATATGGTGGGGGGAAAGAAAAATTCTTCTCACCCCATCTGTCATTCTCATTTTTCTCTCCTGGTTACTCTCCCCTCTTGGCGACGTTCTTACATCTCGTCTACGTGTCCGGTTTGGTATGCTTTCCTTATCATTCTCTTACTCATTCTATTGTTGTTTTGTTTTTTCGGTAAGAATAAAATTCATGATCTCCACGTGAATTCTATTGTTTCATCCATTCATGTTCGTTTTGTGTTGTTGTTACTTCATCAACATCCAATGCTATGTAATTTGTTAAAATGGGATAATTGAATTGCTGTCTTTAGCGTGTCATGACTTCTACACATGGGGGTTGAATGATAGACAATGCTGTGGGGGGTTAGGAAAGAATATGATATGGTTTTGGGTTGAAGAAAAAGACTACTTGGTTTGGTATTTGGTGTCAAAGATGAGGTGAGGAGAAGAGAAGAGCATGGAGAAGAAGGAGAAGCTTATAATCTCAGAATGACCTGAGAGTCGTAATCTCAGAATGACTTGGAGCCCGTAATTTAAGAATGACCTGAGAGCCCGTAATCTCAGAATGACCTGAGAGCCCATAATCTCAGAATGACTTGAGAATCCATAATCTAAGAATGACCTGAGAGCCATAATCTCAGAATGACCTGAGAGCCCGTAGAACTACATTGAGCTTGATCCCGACTTGGGTATATAGGCCAATCAAAATTGTTTGATTTGAGCTCATCTAAGGAAGAATAAAAGTATGGTTGGGGGTTCTTTTACAAACTCAGGTTTAGTGAATGGATAATGAGTGGACTTCCTTTTTATTCTCTTGTGTTATAAATGTGGCTATGGGAAACGGTCCAAAACTGTGGGACGATTATTTTAATGAGTTAGACTTATTGCTTTAATAGAAATTATGTAGCATTTAAGTAACACCCGGTCCAGTTAGGGCGGGTCAATTAGTTATAATTTTTAGTAGCACCTGGCCAGCTAGGCCCACAATATTGTGTAAAATGGGAGGTCATTAAAGGATTGTTGTTCCTATTAAAGTTGTCTATTTAGTTAACTGGATCTATTGTGCATTGACTTGTAGAATGTACCCTTCCACACCATTCACACCTTGGCTTTACATCCTTAACCTGTCCTTGCATATTAAGATTTTGAACTTAATTAGTTATAGCACTACCCTGAGCAGATAAAGCTGTAAATGCATCTAATTCAAAAACTCTATAATCCTCCATGGGTGTCTACCTTGTGTTGCAAGATGGTTTCTAGGAACCATCAATTTTAGCAGTTGGAAAGCATCATGTGGGTTCTTCCTAAGAAACGATCCATTGGCCGCCGCATCAACTTTGTTCTTTGTTTGCCCCAACAACTCGTTATAGAAGTTTGGAGTTGCATCCATCTTTCTACACCATGGTTAGGACAATTTTTCAATAATTCTTTAAAGTTTTCTCATGTCTAAAAGAGAGATTCACCATCAAACTGCAAAAAAGATAAAATTTCGTTACATAATCTAGAAGTTTTAGGAGGAAAATATTTAACAAAAAAATTTTAAACAATTCATCCCAAGTGGTAATTGCATCTAATGATGACAACCACTCTTTTCCACTTCTTATTAATAATAATGAAAATAAGCGAAGGTAGAGAGCGTCAACAGAGACACCAGGTTGCTTATACATATCACAGACCAATAGAAAATCAGTGATATGCCTATTAGGATTTTCAGTATGCGATCCACTAAATTGTCCTACAGTTTGTAACATGTTAAATAAACTCATTTAAGTTCGAAGTGAGTCGCATCCACCGGTGGTGCAATAATACTAGGTTGTAACCCTCTTGCAAGAGGTACAACCCAATCTTGGATTGCCTTGTTGTCATCATTGGCTACTGCTACAATTGGCGGAAGTGGAGGCATTTGTTATTGTTGTGGGTCCATGACTTCATCTTCTATTGCTTCTTGTACTCTTCTTCCAACGGCATGTAAATTTCTCAAAGTCCTTTCAATCATTGGATCACAAGCAAACAAGGGTGACTGCACTAATCGATGCATATACAAATGACAACAAGGAAGAAGACACTAAAATCTAAAATGAAAACAAAAATAGACACTAAAATCTTTAAAAAAAAATAAAAGGAAAAAATATTCTAATCCTTAATTAACTAAGAAAATTCAATCTCCCTAGCAACGGTGCCAAAAACTTGTTCGAATTATTTCAATGACATGCAAGAATATACGGTCAAAACAAGTAATATATTAATAAATATCCAAGTATCGTTTAACAGATAGATCAATTTACTTACGTTAATAATAGAAAATAGAACTAAGAGCAAAACAACAACAAAAAGAGATTTTTATCATAAGATAAAACTCGTTATAGAGCCGAATTTCCCTTAATATGAAATTAATCTTCATCACATCTTACTTTTATCTTCTATTCCCTCAAATTGCTGACCTAGGATAATTATATGGCATGGTGGCTCTCGCTCCTTCATGCGTCTATTATTTTGCCTCAATTTCTACCTCCCGGTGATAATTGATTAATTAACAAAATAATACATTAAGATTTGCCTTACAATCGCATACGGTGTTGTGTATCTCCAGACCACAACAACAAACAAGTCATTGGATTCATCATATGATGAATTATCAATGATTAATCTAATAGATTTCTCCCAAAATTTAATTAAACTTCATGATCTAAGTAATAGTTAACAGCCTATTCTTAGCATTAAAAACATAATAATTCAAGCAATCCAATCGAATAAAAAAGAAAAGGTTGAAATGAATTTAATTAACCCATGTTAAGTTCCATTCTTCTTTAGAATGAAATAAACGACTACTCCATAATAAAAGTAAAGAATATGATGAAACCAAAACAAACGTATATTATAAAAAGTACTAAAAATTATAATAACTATACTACTTAATTTACTAAACTCCTCCGCCTCGAGTTGAGATATCCTCCTAACAATAAATGACCATATCTTTATATATATAATGAGATGATCAATAGATAGATGAATTCAATGAAGGTGTTTACAAATCTACCTAGTCCAATTAATTTTGGTGCCCAATCAAGTTTGCAACTCCTCGACTTGCCCAACCAAGCCATAACACTCCAAAACCATCAACATTCGCCCCCATTTGAGCGTTGTGAACTTCATGGAGTATCAATAGGCTGGGTCCAATACCATGACTTTTCACTTCCTAAGCTTAATTTGTTTCAACTTTTTCTGCATTGAAACTCCAAAATTAAACATAATTAATAAAATATTAATTAACTAAAAACATAAAATAAACTATCACCTAATTAATAATATTTATCACTGCGATGTACAAAATCAAATTAAAAACATGGGTAAATATTATATACTTTAAACACTTAACAGTGCTCATCCAATAAAGTGTTTGTCATAAACCTCATGAGGTTGAGATTCGCTTCTATAACATTTGTTTGTGATAGTCCAACACCTAGAATTCTAAATTATTATATCACGATTTAGTCTATCCCTTTAGGCTGGATTGGGGTGTTAGAGATGCGCATGGATCTAACATCCTAAGAAAAATAATTATTAATACTTCATTTCACAACAAAAAATGTTCGAACCACATCTAAAATGCGCTTAAGACAAATGTATACAAGATTTCAAAAATGTAATAACCTGGTCATGCTAGCACAACAGACCAGGAAATGTCATTAAGAGGATGAAAGGGGAGAACTTTAACTCAAGGAAGGCTAGGAGAAGGTCATTTGGGTGTTCCTACCCTAAAACCTGCTACTCCTATGGGCTAGAAGAGCTTGGAAAGGCTTGGAGCGTGGTGGAGGAAGTGGAGAAGAGAAGGAGAAGGAGGAAGGTCAGAGGGAAAAGAGAAAAGGGTGAAATGAGGGATGAAGCGTTTGTTTATATAGACAAAGGAAAATGTCTAGGTACAAGGAAGTTGGGCTAGTGTCTTTCCATTGAGGCCTGACAAGCTAATGTGGTCGTACACTGGTCACAATAGCATTGATCAGACGCATGGGAGGAGCTCTGCATGCAAACGTATTGTCAGTGGGTGCCAGGGCGTTGAATGAGCATTTTTGCGTCCATAAGAAAACAAGGAAACCCTAGGTCTTGTCACTAAGGAACTTGGCCAGCACCTTTCCATTGTGACTTAGAGGGTGAAATTCAAACTAATTTTCCTAATACTGAGTGGAATGGTGCTGGCTAGGTGCCTATTCACGAAGCACAAAAAACACACGCCCAGGGTTTCCACCATAGGGCCGAGGTGACCACGCGAACCTTGTCACCATTCCCACAAGGGCTAGAATCGACTGATAGGATAGTCCCACCAATGCAATGTATACTAAACATGTGAGGGATGCGATCCTAGCCTCTAAATACAACTTGACACAGCTGAGCTAAAAATTAAAGTTGTGGTGATGTAGTGTCCAACTAGGTGTGCCAAGTACCGGGGAGAATAGGGCATTGTCTCATACCTCATACCATACACATAAACACGGTAGAAAGGGCTGGGAAAAAGCAGCTCAATTCGGGTCAAGACCAAATCAAAACTAAAGCCATCAGGTAAATGGCCTGGGTTTTACAAACTCCTTACTTAAATGAACTTCCGTCCTAAAATTTATCGAAGGGGTACACACACAAAAACAACATACAGCTGAAGAAGAAACAAGGGTGTGCTAGTACCTCATAGCATCGTCCTTCGCCAAGAAGAGTAGGAATTTGTCGTCGAATCTTTTTCTCAAGCTCCCAAGTGGGAGAATATGCACTCTACATCCTCCTCGCACAAATTTTTCAAATTGTAACTTGTACAATCCATGACGTACATATTTTCATCAACATTAAAATGTGGAATAGGGGATGGACACCAGACAAGCTAGGTGGTAGTGCAAGCTCATAGGCCACCTTGTCAACTCGTATAAGCACCTTGAATGGACCAATAAACCTCGGACTCAACTTGCCCACTACCCAAATCTCATGCCTCCTTAAGTTATAGAGACTTTTAGGAAGACACAAACCTCAAAATAAAAGCTAACGTCTCTATGCCACTGATCTGCATGACCTGCTACCTATCCTAAGGTGTGGTTCACCTCTATTTAATCAGCTCAACTATCCTCTGAGAGTCTTGAAGCAACTCTGGCCTAACTATCAGCAGGTGACTACCCTCTAGCCATCATGTCATCGACCTACAAGGCCTAGCATAAAGAACCTCTAATGGTGTCATCCCAGTACTAACTTGATAACTATTATTTTATGCAAACTCTACCAAAGCAGAGTGTCCCTCCCAATATCCACAAAAATCAATCATACACAACCTGAGTAGATCCTCCAAGATCTGGATAGTCCTCTTAGATTGGTTATCTATCTAAGGGTGATAGGTCATGCTAAACTTAGTCTCCATATCAAGTTCTCTATGGAAAAATCTCTAGAAGGAAGAAGTGAACTTGCTATCAGACACAAACTCGCGAAGAACCCTATGGAGTTTGACAATCCGGTCTCTATATAATTTGGCCAATGTAGATATAGGATAGGTCATTAGAATTGGAATAAAGTGTGCCGATTTCAGCAACCTATCCACACTAACCCATACGACATCCATCTGATGGCGGGAAGTGGGTATATGTGTGACGAAATCACATGTGATGCAATCTCACTTCCATTTTGGTGGTGCTAACAGTTGGAACAAAGCTTCTAGTCTCTAGTGCTTGATCTTAACCTGCTAACAGATAAGACATTTCAACATGGTGTTGAGAATGTATTTCATCAGCCCTAGCCACCACAAAGATAGGCACAAGTCATGATACATATTTATTGAGCCCGGGTGCACCAGAGTCCTCCTTCAAAGTTTGGAAATGGTGCTCACATGCATTCGTCCAAACAAAATGTTCCTCTATCCTAGTCAGCCATGTGTGGGGAGCTACTATGGAAGAGAAACCTTGTATGAACCTCTTGTAATATCCTGTCAACTCCAAGAAACTCCTAATTTCAATAGTTGTAGTTGGTCACTCCCATCTCAAACTTCCTCCACCATGGCTCGATCTACCACAATTCCAATTACTGGCATGGCATGTCCAAGAAATACTACCCTCTCATAGCCAAGACTCACACTTTGAGAGCTTTGCATACAAGCGGTGCTTCCGTATCATCCACAAAGCAATCCGTAAGTGTGCCTCATGTTCCTCTCTAGATCACAAATATATCACAATGTCGTCCACAAGGTGAGACACTCGACATGATAAATCCATATTCCAACAACTCATGTAGCTGAGTCTTTAACTCCCTCAGCTTAAGTGATGCCATCTAGTACGGTACCCTAGAGATAGGCATAGGATTAGGTAATAGGTCTATGGTGAACTCCACCTCTTTGACTAGTAGTAGTTCATGCAACCCAGCCAAAAATACGTCAATAAACTCTTTGACCACTGGAATTTTTGCCAATTAAAGTACTAACTGCTTGGTGGTAGCTTCGATATTGCCAAGGCTCACCACACACCCTCGGTCAATCAGTCTCCGGGCGTGCTAGAACAAAATCAGACAACTACCTCTATATCCGCCTATGCCCTGAAAAGTAATCTTGACATTTTGCTTTTGACGAAGCTGGAACTTCTTCTTCTTAAAGCCAATCTAAGCTTTGTATCTTGTCATCCAATCCATGTTGATGATAGCATAAAACTTTCCCATCAGCAACACTGTAAAATTAGTCAACAAGATACGCTACCTGATAATAGCAGATATCACTCACACACTTCAGCGGTAAGAATGGTTCCATCTAGACTCGACACAACCAGAACATAGCATGGATCCTCTACAGAAACACTATTCTGATTGACAAATGTTGTGGCTATGAATGTATGTGTGCTACTAGCATCAAATAACGTGATGGCATGAGTTGAATTGATATGTAGAACACTGTGATTACAATGGCGTCCTAGACTGCCTCATCGAATGTGACCACATACATCCCACCCTCCTGCTTTGGCCTCGCACCCTGAGCCTATACATATGTCTCCCATCCCAGCACCAGTGTGACAATTGCAGCTAACCCAGCATGCCTCTGCTAACCCTAATGCTTACCCCTCTGGCCATGCCATCCCTACTACGCCCACAGCTGCTGATCACCCCTCCTTGGCTGCCACTATGGTTGGGCTAGAGGTGTAGGTAGGAGTGGCCATTGCAGCAGTACAGGCAAACCTCTCTATAGGGTTCCTTCATAGTGCTGCTGCTAGGGTCTATGCTATTGTTGTTGTTGTGGCCACCTAGGGTATGCTACTGCACGATGCCCTACCTCACCATAGGTAAAACACTCATGTAGATGGTGTAAACCTCTCCAAAGTCTGAAACCTCCCTCTGCTGCAAAGGCAAGGAATTCCTTCTTCTTCTAGCTTCAGGTGATGAAGGAGAAGTATTGGAAGTAGAGGACGTCTCTAAACTCATCACAGTTAATCTTTTCTAGCGGCCTACTCTCCAGGTAGGCAGTTTAGGAAGACTCCCACCAAATCTTGCCCTTGTAGCATGGCTCCAGTAGCTACTCATACCCAAAGCTTCGGAAGAATGTCATGCACATAAGCACTCCTTTTGCCGTGTCAATCCACTCTAGAGCCACCTCTAGATCTGTACTACTATAGAACAATTGTCCACCATTCTTCAGGAAACAATCAACATCCCTTCTCTCACTAACATGGACGTCTGGCCCCTAAGCACATGAACCCTCACCTACTATGAACTGTCTCAGACGTGTTGTCTCATTCTGCTCACTATTGGCCTTCCTATGAAGTGGGACTCCTACTGGCATCCATGGTGCTAGCATGATGTATAACCCAATTGTAGGTAGAGCTGCTGAGAAATGAGGGAACAATGGAACCAGTGGTCATGGTGGTGGTACTCTCTAATGCTTAGAGGTCTCAACAGGGGTCTCTGCCTCGGTTGGCCTCTTCTCCAATCTCATCACAGCCACACCATGTCATGGACTGTCTCCAACATTCGGCTCATATCTTGATGGGACTGCTGCTAATCCTCATGGGCTCACAACTGCTCCTCGCGAAGAGCCTCCTACTCCCTCTCACTACTCAAATTAGCTCTACCGAACGTCCATCGCTGAATCACATGTGGGCAAAGGGGATCACCTGATCTATGTCGCGCCAGCGGTGAGCGAATTACCAGCCATCTCTATAGTTGCACCTAAAGGTCTGCTAATCTGGATAACATAAAAGAAATCACATGCTCGTAGCATAAAGCAACCACATAGCATAAAACACACCTATAGGCTTGGCCGTGGATCGGCTCTCGTGGGGAGTGGGTG
>JAVDBV010083460.1:0-20164 GCA_032619315.1 Piper longum | reverse complement strand
GCATCTCGAACCTCGAATTCGGCGCTCCACAACGTCCGAAGCTCGATCGGGTTCGACTGGGTGAACTCTGCGGAAGCTCCGGTGAATTCCAGCGAATTCCCACAATTCCGGTTTTCCGACAGGTTCAGCGGTTTTCCGGCGACTTTCCCGTGGTTTTCCAGCGAGAGTCGCCGACGACGTCTACTGGTTGGATAGGGGTCGTATAGGGTACCATTGGAACCGTCTCGACGAGCCCGACACATCTACGGTGTCGGAGTGGCCGACGGATGCGGAGGCTCGCCAGAAAGTGGCAAAAACAGAGCGCGGCGGTGGGTAGCTCGATTCGGCAGGCCACGGCGGCGACGGGCTCCGATATGGTCGGGGAAGGAAGCTAGGTGTTCGAGGAGGCCGAGGCGACCACTGGACGGCGACGGTGGCGGTCGGCGGCGCCGGAATCGGCGACCCGATCGCGGCGTAGGTGCGGCGCTTGCCGCGGCGTTTCCGGTGTCGCGGCGGCCGGATAAGGGCCGGGGTAGTCGGGGCGGCACAGCGACGGCGCGGCGGAGCGGAGCGGCGCTGGTCGGCGGCCGGGCGGCACCGACAGCGGCGGCGGCGGCGGCGAAGTATGGTGGGCGGTTTTGAGTGAAAGAAAGAGAAGCGTCAGGGGGGGGGAAAGAAAAAGAACTGATGGCATTCTTGTAAATAATACTTGACTCGACTCCATCTCGAGTCAAAATAATTATTTACTCAAAATAAATTTTAAAAAAATCTAGAAAAATCGAGAAAATTCCCATAAAATTAAATAACACCAAAAAATCATAATGACATGCTCTATAACTATCAACCTACCCAAGCTGCTCGTAACGCGTCCTAACGTGGTAAACGGCCTAAAACTAATTCTACGATCAAACTACATAATTAAAAAAAAAACGGGACTGCATACTCTCATATATTCTGACAACTCATTCTTTTATGCTGTAATCATGACGTTATCATCATATACTTAGGTACATATGACCCCTCGTAGCTCATACACGTGACTGGCATCGGCTTAGTACACGTGTTGTGAAACATACTCGACTCGAAAATAACGGTCGAACCGACCGATTCTAAATATAAAACCCTGACTCGAATCATGGGTTTTACAATGTGATTAAGTTAAAATTTAAATCCCTCGTTCTAGACACCATAAAAGTCTTTCATAAATATTAATAAATGATAATATATAAATTATCATATTGATTGAGGTTAATTAAGTTCGGATTAATGTGCTGTGAACAGTACTCAGTCACCACACAACAAACTTCAAAATTTTGGCCCATAGGCCTTGAAAGTCCAATATGTTTTGGTTAAATTAGATTGTTTTTATAACACTTAGAATATTAGTTGATTAATATTCCAAGTTGAATTTCCTTATAGTTAAGCCTAGGTAATCTATCTAAATCTTGATTTCTGATTAAGTGATTTCTGTAATTTATCTAACTAGGGTAGAATTAGAAAATTCTACTGAATTACATACACACTCAATTGCACCAAAAATTTACATAGACAATATTATGATACTTTTTAAACTCTATAATTTATTATATAATTTTTCTAAATATAATATATTTTCTACATATTATTCAATTTAAATCATATAAACAGGATTATCACTGAGTTCATGTGTATTCCAAAACTATGATCCCATTAACCATTCAAATGAATTTTATTTAACTCTAAAATTTTCAAGGTTGTATAAAACAACTAATAATTCATTAATTAAGTTTTATATTTTTTTATGTAATTAATTATTAGCCAAATATTCAACTAAACATACAACATAGAAAATCAGCAATAACACAACAGATACACACAATGTTTCATTAATTTTGTTCAAGTCTTATTTGAGGTAATTATTTATGATAAATTTATGATATTGATATCACAACATGGTTAACATATTAGAATAATATATATTATGAAATCATGATCATATTAAAGTGTAAAAATTTGAGAATAGGTGATCAGATCACTGAAATCTTAAAAGTTGCCACCTTTCGTCCAATTTTAGATCTTTTTACGATTCTCCAAGCAAAACTAGTTAACATGTTCAACTTATAATTTGTAGATCTATGTCTTATGAAAACACTAAGACCATGATCATACAAAACCAGCATCTAAAACATGAGTTATGAATTTTATGTCTGGATGCACAGTTGATACTAAAATGATAACTATTTATCTACACAATAGAATGACATGAAACTACCTCTAAAAATTCTTTAGGAGATAAATATACAAATTTAAAATACACGAAAAATGAAAACAATACATTCATATACGAAATCAAAATTCTTAATTCAAAACCGGTAAAAACATACCTTTAACGGTAGAAGGATAAGTCACTTGGAGTTTTTCCCACTCCAAATCCTTCAACCCTTGAAGAAAAACGTCTTGAGCAGATAAGTATAAATAGAGAGAGAGCTCAAAGATTGAAGAAAAGAATAGAAGATGGGTTTCAACTCTCCTATCTAAACCCTTTAAATAGTGAGAGAAAGGAATCCTTCCTAATAATATATACCTAATTTTTTTATTTTAAAAAAAATCAATTGCTCTCCTAATCCTTCCAAAGTTCAACCACTTGAAGATGCTCCCATTATTTCTAATGTTTTTCTAATAATTCAATACCTCGTGCCTTACAGCATCCAAACCATAATAATTAAAACAAGATTAACTTATTAATTTTACCAGAAGGTTACACCAGTAAAAAATGACGTGCATCGTAAAAATTTATTTACTTAATAATTAAGTAATATTTATGAATTGTTCCTATCCATATTACCTTTCCCATTATTATTATTATCATTATTATTATTTTTTTCGTGGTTTTTACAAGAGAAGTGTCGGAGGTTTGGGAAAGGAGATGAAATATAGTGAGTGGCAAACTTGTAAATTAAACTTGACTCGGCATCGACTCGACTCAAGAATAATTCTAACTCGTAATAAATCCTAAAAAATCTAAAAAATTAGATAAAATCCTGTAAAATAAAATAAACACTACAACATCAAAATGGCATGCTCTATAGCTGATAACCCATCCAAACTACCCCATAACGCGTCCTAAAGCGTTAATCGATCTAAAACTATTTCTACAATCAAATCCATAAAAAGAAAAATTAATGCATACTTTCATATATTCTGATAACTCATTTCTCACCATCTTTTCTACATTATCATCATACATTCAAGTACACTTGACCCTCATCGTTCATAAGTCACGGCTGGTCACGACTCAGCATGCGGTCTATGAACTGACTCGACTTGAACTGACGGTTGAACCGACAGGTTCGATGTAATAAAACCCTGACTCTAGTCACGGGTTTTACAAGGGATCTCATTCTTGAGGGTAATTAATCTAAAAAACTAGTTGATTAAATAACCCGAGTTTAGTAGGATCCGATAAAAATCTATTTAAATCATCTGGCAAGTAATAAAGCAAACATACAATGAAATAGAACGAAAAACAGAGAACGAATCATAAACGGCCTACACATCAAACTAAAATTTAATGTCCATTTATGATGCATTCACACATTCTATAGTATACACAGATCAATTATACTCACATCAATCACGCATCAATCCATACAAGATTTCCTACGCTATGTTGCATTAGATTACAATAATTACTTAGTTTACCTAATTAGTTCCTTAACATTATTTTTAATACAATTCAATCAAGTAACTTCATATTTTTATTACAATAAAAATGTCTAACACATCAATTCATTAATCGTAGCATGTTGTGCTAATAATTATCACCTCTAATAAATTAAGTCAAAGTTAATTATACCTCACGTCGTCGGTAATTGACGATGGCTAAGGTTTTGTCGCAAAGCTCGAGACTCGAATTTGGCACCTAGCGGCATCCGAAGGTCGATCAGGTTCAACTGAATGAATTTGGCAGAAGATCCGGAAAATTTCAATGAATGCGGTTTTCCAATGATTTTTTGGCAATTATTGGCGATTTTTTGACGGCTCCCGACAATTTTTTGATGAGTTTTATGGCGAGGCAATTGAGGCTATTGGTTGACACCGGCTTGAAGAGCTCAACCCAATGGTGGTGGCAGTGAGGACGACAATGGTGTTGATGAGTCGGTCGGGGTCGGTCGGCTTGTCCAATCAGGCATCAGCTGGCCTTAGTGGCGATGCTGGGTATGGGGAAATGTTCGGGGGTCGAAGGGGAGTGGTGTCATGATGGGCGGCACTAGGGCACAACTTCTGTGCATCGTGGAGATCGGGCGACAGTCGAGGCCGCTCGGGGCTGCACAATGACGATATGGCGAGGCTCAACAGCATCAATCAGCGGCGGTATAGCGACCGGAGGCTATGTCAGCAACAATGACAGGGGCGGCATCAAGGTTAAGGAGAGAAAAGGATGAGGTGAGTTTGGTGGCAATTTCATAAATAAAACTTGACTCGACTCATACTCGAGTTAAAAATAATAACTAACTTTTAATAAATCCTAAAAAAATTTAGAAAAAATAGGGAAAATCTAATAAAATATAACACACACCATAACATCTCAATGACATACTCTATAACTAATAAGCTACTTAAACTTCTCCAGAACGCATCCTAACGAGTTATTCGGCCTAAAAATAATTCTACAGTCTAATACTAAAATAAAAAAAAAATCTGTCGTATTCTCATATATTCTTATAATTCATTATGCTATTGTCTTACCAACGTTATCATCATTTACTTGGGCACACATGACCCTCATGGTTCATAACACATGACGAACCTTGACTTTGTATGCGTATTCTGAAATTGACCCAACTGAAAATAGTTGTCGACCAACGGTTCTGATTATAAAACCCTGACTAGGGTGATGTGTTTTACAATTAAATTGGGTGGATAGTCACAATCATTTAGTACTGAGAAATCAGTTATATTACCAAAAAAGGAGTAAAGGTTTCAAATTGTCTAAATACTATCATTAAAGAGAAGGTTGTCTTTAAATTTTTTTTAAAAATGAGTCTGACCCAACGCAAATGGTCATATTGGCTGGGCCGGCATGGTCCAGCGGCATGGCCTAGGGCAACTATAACTAACTTGCCTCCCATAGTCCAAGGGTCACCCCTTCTATGACCATGGGCAGTCATATTGTGTCTGACCACACCAAGGCTAGATCAGCCATGTAGGGCAATCGAATCTAATCACGTTGCTACAAGGTTGATACTAAGGTGGTTAAGATTAGGTTGCTTAAAGGGCTGATCTGACACACCATGGTTGGGGTGGCCCCATACCAACTAGCCTAGTTGATCGATATCTATGTTCGGGCACAGGATTGCCACCCCCGTGATTTGTCTTCTCTTTGTGTCGAGTCAGGGGGTTCGGTGGGACCAAAGGCACCCTTGCCATGCAAAGAAACTGTGCTAGCTAGAAAATAAATAAAATACCACAAAAGATGAATAAATGCCCAAGATTTTTACGTAGTTCTTTAGGATTCAAATCGAATCTCTAACCCAGTCCACAGTGAGATTATCACTCATAATCCACTAGTTCTTTTTTGATTTTACACTCTACATAAAATAGTAATTTTGACCACCTTTAAATAAATTTGTTGTTGTAACTTCGACTCCAATGCCATGGTTCATTTTTTTATTGTCTTCAAATCCTTAAATAAATCCACCACTATGTCCGGAGCATCTAAAAATGATAAGGCAACAAGTTTCGTCTCAATCCAAAGTTAAGAAAGCTTTCAAATTATTTTCGAAGTGATAATTGATTGAACTGGACCGCTTTGGGTTGGTTCAGAACAAGTAAAGCTAGATCGGGCCAGGTGGCGCACACAACCTTGCTTTTCTCTCTATGTGCGCCGGTCTGCCGATGGTGCACGATGCTCCAATTCCAATACAGGTCATGAACTTGTAGCGGGCGTGGTCAACCACTGGGTAATAGACTGGTCATAGATTCAGATAGAACTTGCGAATACGATCAATAGCAAATGGGCCTGACAGACCCAACTACGGCGTCAGTGCAATGCCTACTTCGAGGCTCCAACAACGACAACAAGGGGTGATCTCCCAAAACTATAGATCTTCAATTGACAAGTGATTCGGCGGTGGTGCGGTCAGTGATGGTACAAGAGGGCTACAGTGGTGATAGAAAATCACTAACATCACTGATCTTGGCTAAGACTTTGTCTTTGTTTTTTGACAACAAATGAAGCATGATGCGGCATTTTTCAGCAACAGATGAAGCATGATGCAACGGGCTTTATTTGGGCTTGTGCCGAGAGACAAGGTCAATTGATGGGAGGCGGTGGCTTGTCCTTCAGTGGTGGTGATCGGCTGGATAGACTCCGTGAAGTTGGCAGCTTGTTGTTGTCGTGCTGCTCCGATGGCCTCTTTTGGGCTATTTTCCCGTGATAGCAATGACAAAATCCGACGGGACTCCACCCATATTTGAAGATTGTTTCGCTAACTTCACATTGGACACCAAGGATAGGATGTGAACGGCTGACGTAGGTCGAAAAAAACCCACATAATCAACTCTCTGCAGTTGTTTTCTCCTCTATTTTTTGTCTTCTTTGGTCAACAACTTCCTTATAAAATTCGTGTGACTGTGGTGACTATCTATGGCGGGACTCCACAAAGAATTGAAGATTGCTTCGTCGGCTTCACTTTGGACACCTAGATTGCGTTATGAATGGTTGTGTTGGTTGAAAAATCGCCACAAAATTAACTCTCCACTGCAGTTTTCTTCTCTATTTTTTGTCTTCTCTGGTCAGCATCTTCCTTGCATTATTATAATGACTATGACGACTAAATCGGGCATGACTCCACCCAGAACTGAAGATTGTTTTGTTGGCTTCACTTTGGACACCCAGATTGGGTTGTGAATGGTCGGCGTTGATCGGAAAACAACCACGAAATCAACTTTCCACGACAGTTTTCTGTTTCAATTTTCACTTTTTAAAGAGAAAAATCTCACCTTTCGAGTAGATCTATTTCGGCGAAATGGTGACGATCAACTTGACTCCAAAATAATCTCTAGCATTGATGGTGATCAACAAGCGATAGCACGTAGGTAGATAACACTCTCTGCAACTCTTCAAAAGCTTTATAGGAGGTGGGCAACAAGCAAGGAAGGTTGTCCTTTCCTTGATGGGTAGCAATAATGGGTTGGGAATCACCAGAAAGGTTCTCCAGCAAGAGGCTCCTCCCCTTTTCCTCTCTTCTTGTCTATTTCTTTTCTTCTTTAATTTTATTCAAAGCAATAAACCCCCTCTTTCTTCACATTAATGTGGTGTTTTTATAGAACTCTTAAAACCTTCATAGTTAATGATTATGATCATTGAATCCTTACTTGTCCAACCATTTTTAGTTTCATATTTTATGCCCCCGAAATCTTCACTAGCCCTTCTTATCTTCTCCTTCTTCTTGTCTTTTTCTTTGAATCTTAGAATCACTCAAGACTATTTCTAATAATTAGCTCTAAAGGTATAAACTTGACTAGGGGTATGATCAATTAGGTTCGATCGCATGGTTTGGAAAAACAATCTATTTTTTTTTATTTTTCATCTATACGAGTTTGAGTCAGTAATTTTTTATCCAAAATTTAAGGCAGTCTTCATATTATTAAAAATGATTTTCCTTTTTCTAATATTTATGTCCGATTTTATCCCCACCAAATAATATTATTAAATGAATTTTCTTATCCGGCAAAGAGGCCATTGACTGATGACCCTAACCACATCAATTATCTCCGGTTCATAAAAAAATAGGACCGGATCGAAACCTGTCTAACTGAGAAAAGTCGGCAGCGATTACCATGGCTGCGAAGGCGGCAGCAAAGGCGGTGGCGTCGGCGACGAAATCGGCGGCGACGGCGGCGGCGGAGTTCCAGTATCCCTGGCGAGAGAAGCTATCCAGATACAAGGACGAGCTCGCCAAGGGCGTCTGGGGCTATTGGGAGCTCGGCGCCTGGAAACCCCTTGCCCTCAGTGCCCGCCGTCGCGCCCGCCTTCGCAAGGAGGTCTTACTCGCTGGCCAGTATGGATTCTCCCCCCTTCAACGTATTGCAGTTGTTCTTCCTGTTTGATCGGTTGTTTTTTTTTTGTTTTATTTGGGGATTTTGTGTTTCAGGGATTGGCCGTATGATCCGGAGAGGAAGGAAATGAGGAAGAAGAGGAAGGGTCATAAGTGTGATCGTATTTCTGCTGAAAAGTGCGTTTTTTTTTCTGCTGTGTATCAATTGTTATGCATTTTGGGGGAAAAAGTTGCGTTCTTGGTGATAAATGGGGTGTTTTCGGTGCTTTAGGAGGGCGAATACGGCGGAGTTGATGAAGAAAATGCCGCAAATGCTACTGGATTACAAGGTAATTTATGCGATCTGATTGTGCATTTAGTCGTCATTATAAGTGAAATGTTTTGGAATCAGGGTAGGAAAAAAATCAAATTTTTAAGTTCAATGTTTATATGATCATTTGAAATGCTTGACCTATTTGAAATGTATAATGCTTGTTTTATTCCTTTGATGCCAACATGATTATACTTGGCTGTAGAAATTGCATTGGATCAAAAGTTTAGTCCAGAATTAATTGAATTCCGCTTTATCTCGTCATCATGCCTCTTAGCAGTATGTTTGCATTTTTTTTCTTTCTTGTGGGTCTTCTATACGAGCCTTGGATTATTCCGTATAGTTAGCCACTTTGGGATGTTTATTTTACCTATAATAATCCCAGTTGCATGTCTTCCTCGTTATTGAGCATGGCTTAGCCATCCTGTAGTTTATACTCAATTGTGGTAAATGGTAATTGCATCTGCTTCTCCCTTTTCCCTGTTTGGAATAAGATCCCATCGTATTACCCTTTTGTTCATCTCTACATCCTTACATTAGCTGCGCCCTGCTTATTTATGTGACTCATTTTTACAGCTCATCACTGTTCCATACAAAAAGATTGGCCCAATTAAATCAACAATATAATGAAATTTGTGTCTGTATGGAAGGAAATAAATGAGAATAGAACGTACTTCTTGTTGTGCAAAGATTATGAGTGCTATTTGACTTTTGTTTATAAAAATATATAAGCAATCGGGAAAGTAAGGATATGGGACTTGTAATTCTCGAATTGAGTGAAGATCTCTTTCATGAGCTATCTAGTCTGGGTATGTTAATGCTTATATGGTCTTTGATTTATTGAGATGTAATGAAGGTAACCATCCTGGTTAGCATTAAGACTGATGATTGAAAATATAAAAATAGGGAAGAAATGATGGATTAGATAAGACAAAAAACTTGTTTCTAATTAGAAATTTAAAATTATTATTCCAATTTTATTTGTCATGCTTTATTGGAAACAAAAATTGTACCATGATATCGTTGTCATGAATATTGTGAAGAAAGATAAACGTATCGAATTATCATTGTTTTCCATGCAACATCTTCCTGCTAAGCCTTTCTGATGAATTGAGCAAGAGAAAATGGTTAGTAATGAGATGTATCAAAGTTTCATCTCATTTGTAGCCTATATTGATAAATTTATCTTATGATCATCCTGTAATAAAATGCCGGATCTGAAGGTTTTATATTAATATGATTTGAGTTTAGGTTTCACTTCATGGGACTATTTGCCATACAAAATCACCACCCCGGGACCTTATAGAAATCAGAATTTAAGCTATCAGAAATTAATGTTGATTTTATGATTTATAAAACTGATTAATGTATCTTTTTTTAGAAAAGAAAAATCCAACCTTGTTATATGTATTAAAAGCAATGAAGTTAGTTTTTTGATATAATCATATCAGTAATATCATAATTTTGGAGCGATTTGACTTATGGGTCGGGTTGGGTAATGGTTTAGAATTAATCATGCCTCGGTTAAGAAGTTGGTAGGAAAACAGAACAAAGAAAGAGCGGGGCATTTGATTTTCTAATTACAGTATTTTCTATTTTTAAATAGGAGTATCAAAAATACAAAAGGCAAAAAAAACACAGTTGTAGTGGGGTTATGTGAAATGAAATGTTTTTCTTCTCCTACTTCCCTTCCTCTCTCGTCTGAACCCTCCCGCTCCTCTTCCTCTTATCTTCAATTCTTTCATCCTAATTCTACCCACCTCTTTCTATTCTTCTTTCCCCTTCCTCATTCATTCCTTCGTTGGGTTGCTGGACAAATTGGGCCATGAATTCCTTCACAGATAACATGGGAGCTGGTTTGAAAGGCAAAGACATACTTCCCAGACCAGAGGACCGTATTAAAGTGGTATCAAAGCCATTCTGATCTCGGGCATCAGACAAATCTGAATTACCAGATGATGTGGATCATGAGGTAACTCCTGAAATTATCGATGCTGCTGCTATTGCTTTAGGACAAGTGAGGATTCAAGATTACATAGATGCATGCACTCAATCATTGAAGGTGCTACAAGATTCAATGTTATCAATTAATACTCGTCTCACTCGTTTTGAAATTTTATCTGCTAATGAGTCTGCAGATAGATTTCCTGGGGTTGGTTGGAATAATGAATTCAGATAACATAACCATGGGCATTCTAATCATCATGTTCATGAATCTCCAATGGCCTCTCTAGTCAATAAGCTGAAGTTACAATGGAGAACATGATTCTGTAGTTTGGCTTTGCCACTGTGAACAGTATGTTGATATTTATGCGACTTTGGAAAGGAACAAGGTCAATTTGGCGGCTTATCATTTGGACAATGAAGACAATTATGGTACCTATTGTATAGGAAGGACAATTTGACTGTAACTTGGATTGATTTTAAGGAGGAAATTTTATCTCGTTATGGTTCATCTGAGTTTGAAGACCATTTTGAATAATTATCCAAGTTCAGACAAACAGGGTCGGTTGCGGAGTACTACAAATCGTTCATTAGATTGGTGACAAAGGCAGGAAATGTTACTACAGAACAACAAGTGAGTTTTTTTCTAGGAGGATTGCGTGATTCACTTCGTGTGGATGTTAAAGCTCCAAAACCAAAAACCTTGAAAGCAGCACCTAGCTATGCCAAGTTATATGAGTCAAGAGTTTTGGCTAGAAGGACTACTGCTGGATTTACAGAAACTTAACTACGGACTTCCTCAGAAGGCAGTTCAACCACAAGAAACTCACTGTGGAAGAAATGGTAGACCGCAAGAAGAAGGGCTTGTGCTTTCACTGTGATGACAAGTTTACTCCTGGTCACAAATGCAAAAAACTCTTCTTCATTGAAGTGGTCTGGTCAGGGGTGGAAGGGAGTTCAGAAGAGGAAGATATCATGGATGACAATTGTGTGCAAGAAGCTGACCTCCTCAAACTGTCCTTACAAGCCTTCACAGGTGAAGTCACCCCCCGTAAACAATGAAAATTCACGAACCAGTACAAATATTGGTAGACTGGTTCTACTAATAATTTCGTAGATTCTACTTTGGCTACCAAACTACACCTTGTTCTTGATCACACAACTACATTGGAGGTGGTAGTGGCTAATGGGGAGAAATTACGCAGTACAGGAAGGTGTGACAATGTCAAGTGGTCGGTTCTAGAAATTCAATTAACAGCTGATTTTCACCTATTACCTTTGAAGGGATTCGACATTGTATTGGGAATTCTGTGGCTTCGAACCTTGGGCCCTATACTTTGGGATTTTGAGAAGTTACAAATGTCCTTCAATTACAGTGGTCAAAAGCTCTTATTACAAGGTTTAAAGAAGACTCCCTTAAAAATGGTAGATTCTAACAAGATAATTAAATATATTGTTAAGAGAAAACAAGGTGTGTTATTACAGCTTTTGGCATCATCATTGGATGAGCAACCAATTCAAGTTTTGCAGGGAACTATGAGTGAAGATCTTCACTTTCTGTTGACTGAATATGCTGGTTTGTTTGCAAAGCCTCAGTATCTACCTCCATCAAGAGGACATGATCATTACATACCTATTCAAGAAGATTCAAATCCAGTAGCTTTACATCCATGTAGATACCCCCATTTCAGAAAGCTGAAATTGACCGCCAAGTTGCAGAGATGTTGGGCACAGGCATCATCAGACACAACCACAGTCCATACTCTTCACCTGCATTGTTAGTTAAGAAAAAAGATGGTAAATGGAGGATGTGTATTGACTACAGGTCTCTCAACAAACAAACAGTGACAGATAAGTTCCCTATACCCCTCATTGATGACTTGTTAGATGAACTTTATCATTCAACTGTTTTCTCTAAGTTAGATCTTTGATCATGGTACCATCAAATTAGAATGGCTGATTGTGACATTTATAAAACTGCATTTAAAGCTCACAAAGGGCATTATGAGTTCGTTGTTATGCCATTTGGGTTGACAAATGCCCCTTTGACCTTTCAGTCATTGATGAATCATATATTTGATCAATATTTAGGTCACTCCTTGTATTTTTTTATGACATTCTTGTCTACAGCTCGGACTTGGAATCTCATTTGCAGCATTTGCAAACCACCTTTGAAATTCTTCGAAAACAGCAGTTGCTTCTAAAGAGGGAGAAATGTTCTTTTGGCCAAATAAAGTCTCCTGTTTGGGACATGTAATTTGCAATGGAATTGTGGCTATGGCTCTTGAAAAGATTAGAGCTGTGCAAGATTGGCCGCTACTTAAGAATTTGAGTCTCGGGATTTTTGGAGTTAATAGGATACTATCGAAAAATTGTACAAAGTTATGGCTGCATTGCTAAATCACTCACCTCTATGCTTAAAAAGGATTCTTTTATCTGGACACCACATGCCATAGCAGCCTTCCATAAATTGAAAGAAATAGTTACTACATGCCCTGTTCTTTCATTACCAGACCTTGATTAAAAATTTGTGTTAGAATGTGATGTCTTCACAAAGGGTGTTGGAGCTGTACTGATGCAAAGAGGAAAATCTATAGCTTATTTTAGTCAAGCCTTACGTGGAAGAAATCAGTTGCTATCCACTTATGAGAAAGAGCTGCTAGCTTTAGTGCTTTCAGTGCAAAATGGGAAACAATATCTACTTGGGCACCCCATTGTGGTAAAAACTGAACACCAGTTGGGACATCTGTGACAACAGAAAATAGTAACATTGCCGCTGCAAAGGTGGCTAACCAAATTGATGGGATATGACTTTACAGTGGAATATAAGAAGGGAAGTGAAAACTCAGTGGCAGATGCACTGTCACGCCTCCCAGAATCCACACCGGTGCCTACTTAGTTTGAGCCTATCAAAGATGCTGTTTTGAATGATCCAGAATTAAAACACATTGCCCAACAGATCAGTTCTAAATCCCTTCCTTCACAGTGGGTTTTTTGAGATGGTTTAATCTGTTTCAGAAATAGATAATACCTTCCTCGAAGCTCTGACTTGATTGATACCATTGCCATTGAGTTCCATGCTAGTACCCACGAGGGATATCACAATGCTTTGAAGAGACTTAGCAGGGCGTTCTTTTGGCCACCAACAAAGGAACAGTTGTTTGTGAAACCTGCCAAGTGAACAAAGCATGCAACACTTTTCCTGGTGGGTTTGCTTCGGCCTTTACTACTCCCGCAAATGATGTGGTCTGGATTTTCTATGGATTTTGTAGATGGCTAACCTTCTTCCAATGGTAAGATGTCTATATTAGTGGTGGTCGATAGACTATCTAAATACGCACATTTTATTGTGTTGAAGCATCCTTATTCAGCTACCACAGTAGCTCAACAATTCTTTGATGCAGTCTTGAAACTTCACGGATTGCCTGAATCTATCGTTTGCGACCGGGATGCTATCTTCAGAAGCGCATTCTGGAAGGAACTCTTCCGCCTACAGGTTACATTCTTCAATTTTAGTTCAGCCTACTATCTATAAACTGATGGGCAAACTGAGGTTGTTAACAGTTTGTGAATGTATTTGAGATGCTTTGTGGGTGAGAGGCCTGCTGATTGGGGAAAATGGTTGTCTTGGGCTGAGTACTCCTATAACACAAGCAGGCACAGCAACACTAAATGCACACCATTTGAGTCTGTCTTCCAATGACGCCCTCCTTCCTTATTGAACTATGTTTCGGGTACTGCTAAGAACGCAGAGGTTGAAGAAACATTGAAGTCCCGTGATGAAATTCTCCCGTTGCTGCAATCCAATCTTGTGTCGGCTCAAAATCGAATGAAACAACTATATGATCGTCAACTCATGGACCGTGCATTTCCAGTGATCTAGTCTATGTCAAATTACATCCTTATAGACAATTATCGGGAAGAATTGCAAAGCACACCAAACTCTCTCCCAGGTACTTTGGTCCATATAAAGTGTTAGAAAGGATTGGTCAAGTTGCTTACAGGGTAGAGTTACCAAAAGATTGTTGCATCCACAATACTTTTCATGTCTCTCTTTTAAATGAGAAATTGGGGTCGTGTGGATGTCCAAGGATCAGAGTTACCCATAGTAACTGCTACCAATCATCTTCTACTTCAATATTGGATAGAAGGACATAAAAGCAGGACCACCAAGTTCTGGTTGGTTGGTCTGAACTTCCACATGAAAGTGCTTCCTGGGAATCAGCTGATTTTGTTTCTGGTATTTTCCTTGTGGAGAAGGAAAAATTCATGGGAGAGGGACTGATAAAATCATAGCAGTAATATCATAATTTTGGAGCGATTTGACTAATGGGTCGGGTTTAGTAATGGTTTAGAATTTATCAAGCCTTGGTTAAGAAGCTGGCAGGAAAAAAGAACAAAGAAAGAGTGGGGCATTTGATTTTCTAATTACAGTATTTTCTATTTTTAATTAGGAGTATCAAAAATACAAAAGGCAAACAGAAAACACAGTTGCAATGGGGTTATGTGAAATGAAATGTTTTTCTTCTCCTAGGCCCCTTCCTCTCTCGTCTGAAACCACCATCCTCTTCCTCTATCTTCTTCAATTTCTTCCTCCTAATTTTACCTACCTCTTTCTATTCTTCTTTCCCCTCCCTCATTCATTCCTTCCTTGGGTTGCTGAACAAATTGGACCATGAATTCCTTCACGGATAACATGGGAGCTGGTTCGAAAGGCAAAGGTATACTTCCCAAACCGGAGAACTGTATCACTCTTCTCGTCCTTTTATCTGTATTTTTGGTTATATGCTGACTCAATAAGTCAAATGTCTTAGTTCAACGATTGAGTAGCATGCCATGACCTACCTGCACCGTTCTTTTGATTGCAGTTTTGTTCTCTTATTTTGTTGAATTTCTCATTGATAGCTGACTATGCTTGGCTCTTTGTTATCTCCATTTGCTTTGATGGTTTGGACTTGTAATATTTTTTGGCTGTAAATTCTTAAGATTACTGCCCTATAAGCATTTGTTTCTTGTAATTATTCATTTGTGTCCCGTTGCGCTCTTGTTTTTCTACATTCAACCCCCTTGCTAAACAATCATTGAGGAAGATATAAGAACAATTAATCAACAACACTGATGACATATATATTGACAATGTAATCTCTCGTTAATTGAATAAAATATCTGTGGTCTCATCATTTGCAATTTTATTGGATTTCCTAATGTGTTTTTTTTCCCTATTTCCCTGAATGCAGAAACGCCGATGGGAAAAGAAGATGAAACAGGAAGAGGCGAAGGAGTAACATTTCATCTTGGTCTTTACCTTGAACTTCTACCTGGAGGCTTTTGCCCTGTTATCTCTGCAGGGATCCTGACAAACATAATTTGATCCAATCTGTAATATGTTTCAGCATTTTTTCTGCCAATCCTTTTAGTGTTTCTAGTGAAGTCTGTTACGACAAAATAATAGATTTAAATTTTATCATGTGCTTGGCTTTTCTCCAAAGGTTGGGGAATCAAAATTTTTTATCATGTGCTTCGTTTTTCTCCAAAGGTTATATAATGCTTTTGATTGCATTATTTTACATTTATTTAATAAAAAATAAAAAAATTTAGAGATAATGATTAAAATTAATGTTTGGTAAAATGTTAGAAAAAAAAATATTAGACTGTATTTATATAAAATGTTGGAAAAAAAGGTCACTTTATATTTTTTATTTTTTGCCATCCTCGCGCCCCCTCCCTTTCCCTTCCCTGGCGTCTTCCCTACTTCAGCCTCTTGCCCACCCTACCCATATTCTTACCTCTCTTAGTGCCTATTTTTGTATTATTATTTTTTAATTATTAAATATTAATATTAAAATTTTTAAAAATAATTGCATATATTAAATATTATTTTATAACAAATTAAAAATTATGATAAAATTTTCTATAGATTTTATCATGGCACCCCCTCTCCTTCTCTTCCCTACCTTTTCCATAACGTCCCTCCCATCTTCCCTACTCTCGCCTCTTGCCCACCCTTCCCATATTCTTACATCTCGTACTCACCCACTTTTGTATTATTATTTTTTAATTATTAAATATTAATATTAAAATTTTTAAAAATAATTGTATGTATCAAATATTATTTCATAACAAATTAAAAATTATGATAAAATTTGTTATAAATTTTATATAAAATTTTTTATTGCGTCCAAAATGCCCCGTTAGGGAATTAGAGCTTTCCCAGCATGTGGCGGGTTAAATCTCCCCGGTTTTTTCTACCTCTCCATCATCATTAGTCATATACAAATCACTACTATTAAATATCACTAATAGTAAGTTAAAATTTTAGAAATACAACCTCTCAAATATTTAAATTACTTCTTCTTTACTATAAGAATAGCGGACTGTCCACCCCGCTCTAAATTTTTTAAGAAATGATCGATTTAACTATAAACAAGTAATACTATTTTTCAGCTTTCAATGATAAGAAAGGAATTACATATTTACATATCCTCCTTGTTTAAAGAAAAAATACAGAAAAAAAAGTTATACAAAAAGTTTTTTTTAAAAAAAAACGAAAGCTATTTTTTTATGCTAGTGAAAAAATAGCTGTACAAAACATCAATTTTCTTCTATGCTTTTTCCCCATGCATCACACCTGCAGCTCTCTCTTCTTCAATTAGTTCCTACTTGCACCCAGAATATGGCTACCACCATTTTTGCAACTCCCCAACTCTTTCAAATTTGTTACATCTTAACCAGCTTAAGTTTCACTAGCTCTTTGGATTCTTCCAGAGCTCTTCTACCGGGTCATGTTAATGGTCTACCCCAGGAATGGGATGAGCTTCTGAAGATGGATCGAGAGCAAGAAAGCTAAGAGCCATGACTACATCTGCAATCAAGGGGCGAACAGAGGCTTCTTCCTGGAGGCACATTGCTGCAACTCCTACAGCTTGGTTTAGGGCTTTCACTTCAAAAGCACCTTTTAGTAAGGGATCGGCCAGCTCTGGAAATCTCTTTGGATCTTTGAAAATAGGTTGTGCCTATACAGTTTCACCAGCATTAACAAAAACTAGAACCTTTCATGAGAACTATTATATTAGAACAGCTAGCAGGAAACTAATGGAGGATTCTTAAGTGATCATTTATGAAAGAAATATGAGAAACCATGTTACAATCTATGCAGATTGAGAGAGAATGAGAGGAATTATACCCAGGTGACCAAATTATGTTCTTCACTCCTTCTTGTGGTGTCAATGACTCTTCTCCCTGTAATTATCTCCAAAAGAACTACCCCAAAACTGTAGACATCCGACTTTAGAGTGTGCTGACCAGTTCTTGCATACTCAGGAGCACAATACCCATAGGTACCCATCACTCTTGATGACACATGTTGTTGATCTCCATCTTCTCCCAGCTTTGCAACTCCAAAATCTGAGAGTTTTGGGTTCAAATTCTCATCAAGTAATACGTTGGAAGACTTCAAATCACGATAGATAACCGGTGGGTTGGCCTTGTCATGCAGGTATTCCAACCCTCTAGCTGCACCTGTTGCTATTTTCATCCTAGTTTGCCAATCCAGAGCCTTCTTATCTTCACCAACATCTAGAAAAACTAAGGATGTCAAGATTATAACAATCCCAAAGAATGTGTGTTCTTCAATGAATTACATATATAAGTTGGTTATTATACCAATCAAATGATCTTCCATGGAGCCCAAAGGCAAGAAGTCATACACAAGCAACCTTTGATCTCCATCTGCACAGTACCCTACGAGGTTGACCAGGTTTTCATGGCGAAGGAGGCTCAACATCAGAACTTCCAGAAGGAATTCTCTGTTTCCTTTTAGCCCATTTCTGTCAAGCTGCTGGATTGCCACCAGCTGATCATGAGAAAAGCATATTAGCTAGTATTATTAAAACTTGGAAAAATGTGGAATACAATTTTTTTTTTTTTTCTGGGTGGTGCAAAGAAGCACATTGACAAACAATTGCAGACTCTATGATCTTGTATGTATCAAAAAGTAGTTAATTACTCGTCTGTTATATTCAAGGCAGCCCTTGTAAACTCTTCCAAAACCTCCTTCCCCCAGTAGGCATTCAGGTTGGAAATTGTCTGTTGCAGCAGCAAGCTCACGGAATGTGAAGGCCTGGGCAGCAATATTTGCAGAGATCCCAAAACTTGTTCCTCCTATATCATGGGCTGTAGCTCTCCGTTTTGGTCGCTCTGGGGGAATAACATCACAAGCAATTCTTCAAATGGTTAGGGTATTGTTCATGCTTGTTTGTTGAAAACATGTATGCTAAATCTCTCCACATCCTTTTCTAACATGGTTTCACATAACTGTTTCTAACACGATTTCTGGGTTTGTGAGATTATCGTAACATTGGCATTGGAAAATATGTGAAACTTAAATGCGTACGAAAGAACATCGTGAAACGGTCTGGCACAAAATGGTTTGGTGATAATCTCTCTCTTTTCCCTTTTCAGGAACCAACGCATGGCAAAATATAACTAATCCAAATTTTATAGGTTGTTCATATTTTATCACATTAGAATTCAGCAAACAAAGCATCGCAGATCATCATATAATTGCATAATAAATGGTAAATGTAGCAAAATGAGGAAGTAGAAAATATAATATCTGTTAAACAACTTTGATTAACTACCAGGAGGTTTAATCCCTGCAATATGCCTAATAGAGTCTGTGTTTTCCTCATCTTGCAAACTTCTTCTCATCCAAAAGGGGAAGCACAGAAGCCAACTCATTTCTTCAAAGAACTGGTCCAAAAAACCTTGTGTGTCCCTTCAAAAATTGAATCAATATAGTGAAATGATTCACACGCATTAAGAATTTTCTTGCAAACCACAAAGTGCGCTCATCATCTGGTTGAATTCTGAATGCGTAGAAATAATTATCATGATAAATGAAGGTGAAAAAAAAACGAGAGGATCAATGGTGATTAAGGAAGGAGAAAGTAATCATAAAATGGAGCCAACCATTCCAATTAGGAATGAATGGAGAGGAAGTAGAGATGGTCAGAAGTGGCATCATGGAATAAGCAAAGAAAAAGGATGGATAATTTCAACCCTTTCTAATATAAGAAAATGGAGATCTACTTCTCATGGACAATAATACACGGAGTTTATAGGCCATGGAGATTAGAGGAGGGGTGAGGTTTGTTAGTATAAGTTCATGGTTTATGTACATAGAAAAATTAGGCCACATATTTTGATCTTCATTTCCTCTTGTCACTATTTCTCATTTGTTTTCTCTGACAATTTATTATATCCTATAATATCAATAAGAAGTTATAACCTACCATTTTTTTTTAAAAAAAGTAAGTGATGAAATATAATGCAATATCATAAAATTATAATGATTCCTTGGATATAGCTAAGCGTTATGCTTATAAAAAATATTAAATATCAAAGACTTAAAAAATTTAATATGATTCTTTGATATTAGCACGAACAAAAAGAAAATGATCCTATGTTTGAATCGGCACTAACTTCAATATCTTGTTTGTTTATAGCGCCAGTAATCTTTCTTTGGAAATCCATATGGTTCCAGAGTTCATCGGTTTCTTTCCAAAATACACTTTTAGTCTACTTTTGATTTTACTTTTTTTTTTCGTTCGCTCTCTTCTATATACTTGATTTCTTATATTTATAATAAAAATACACAATCAAAGGACTTCCGATAAATAGATTTATCTGGTTATCTAACTAATGAATTTATATATTACGTATACATTTGTTTCTTTTATAACCTAAACTGTCTAATAAAAATATTTTATATTATTGGGTAAAAATTTTATTACTATTATATATGCCATTTCAATTTAATACATATATATATATATATATATATGTATTAAATTGAAATGGCATATATAATAGTAATAAAATTTTTACC